>JAFEMH010003837.1:0-242745 GCA_022495995.1 Adenophora triphylla var. japonica
ACCCACTTCTTTTCGTAATCGCCTACCATGGAAAGGGATAGGGAGAGGTTTAGACTCTGGGTAGGTGTTTAGTCAAGGCCTTAATATGCAAATTAAGAATCTTCCAAAGTTTACTTTAAAACGCGTGTCTTTTTTTTAATTTCTATTTCGTTGGAAAAGGGGTTTTGCCCTTCTTTTTCGCAACTACTCTGAGATCTCGATCAGTGGGCTCCGTCACTACGTCTCCATAAGCCCCTCGTATTCCACCTCAGATTTCGACCTCCCAAAGGTGGACAGCCCCTGGCAAGGGGTTCCTATAGGGCACGCGGGATCCCACCGACCGAGAGAGAGGCGCAAGAACGCTCCTAACGGCGGTCTAGTAGCGAGTCATAGGAACTTTGCCCAACAGCACGCGCGATCAGCGGGATCTATAGTCAAGGAAATACCGAGAAAGTCTCGTCTTTCACCCTTAGCACCAAATTTCGGCAGTAATGACTTCGCTGTTGCGCTGATTGACGTTTTGACTTTTTCGGCAATGTCCGAGAAGATAATAGGCATGGGTCGGGCGGTGAAAGCCGGGATGACAGCACAAGTGTTTCATTGAATCTTCGTTGCATACGCCGGTCCGTGAGTCAAGAGGTCGAAGTCAATGCCGGTCAAGATCTCGCCAATTTTTCCTTGTCGAAATTTTCGCGGGCAAGCTCGCTGCGCGAAAAGATCTTAGAATTTTGGCACGCGACTCGGTCTCGACTCTTACGCATCCCGTGCGTCAAGGTCAAAGTCAATGCCGGAGCTGGCAAGATTTTCCTGCCAATTTTTCCTTGTCGGAATTTCTATAGCAGAGCTTCGGCTTGTGCGAAAGATCTTGACTTCCGTCATGCGGCTAAGGTTTGACCAATTCCTACGGGGATATGCAATCTGGGCTATATGACACGGCGACTAGACCAAAAAACCAACCAAAAAGTCACGGTTTTAAAATGTGTGACACTCTGACTGTGCATTGGTCGACACCGGCCGGCATGGGAGTTTCCGGGATGATTCGTGCGCGCAGCCGGGAGCATCGGTAATAATGTCCGTAGTGATCAAGAATCAATCAACAACCACCCCTGGGTTGAAAGGGACGTGCGTGCAGAAGTGTGGCACAGGATATATAAGCGTAGTGTGCGGCCTCCTAAAAATATTCCTTTTTGAGTTAAAACAGAAATTTTCGAAATGTGTTTTAAAGGAATGATTTTTCGGGACGGGGGGAAAATGCAGCAAGTAAGCACGTAAATTTTGGGAGCCCAGGTCGGCCTTGGAATCCCGGAATAGCCCCAAGTGCCAAGGCTACTCGTATTAACCTCAATTTTTGTCCTGGTGGAATTGCTAATGAAGCCGCCCTGCTAAGATCCAGGGAGGATTAAGCCGTACGGCTGCATCAAGCAACTTTCCAGGTTCCAATTTCTTTGATCTGCAGGCTGTTTTCTCGGCCTTTTTGGCACCTTTTCAGCTTCCAGCAAGCTTCCTGTTCATTTTCAGAATATGCACAATTCCCAAGAAGCAAATGATGCATGCAATGCAATGCAAGAAACATAGGGCAAGTATGAGAAGCGGATCCGCGGCGGAAGGCTAACCCACTCGAAAAAAGCTTTCTCTTTTTTTTTTCGAAGAGAGATACCGGTACGGAAGATTGTTAGACCATCGTTTATCCCAAGCCTCGGGTTAGGAAGCAATATAGGAAGGTTAATGGTTTCCACCTATATACCGGGTATCATTTTTTTTTGTTTTAAAAATGAAAGCTTTCTCCTTTGTTTTATCCCCAACTGAGTCGCCAAACTGTGAATGTGGTGCCCAAGATAGCGGCTCTCTTTCTTGTTTACTTATTTTTTTTGGAACCGCTTTCTCGTGTAAGGGGAATCACCGCCTCACATCAGTTTGGAAACGTACGGTTTAATTTGAAAAACGGAGTCGCCACGCCATTTTGATTTCCTCAAAACTTTGAAAAAAGGATTTGGGTCCGGAGGTTAAGTTACCCTTTGGGAAGAACGGATCGTCATTCACCCAAAGAGCCTTGCCGAAGCAAGTCTTCCAAGATCCGCTTTTCATACTTGCCTTAGTGCTTTCGTGTGTGGGATGTGTGTTTTGAAAAGGAGGGGATGTACCAAGTGGTCTTCCGGACGTATAAACCATGAGTTGGTTATCGCTCGGGATTCCTTGGATTTTTATGTATGAGGGACTTTGGTCCAATTCTCATCTTGGACTTATGATCATCATGATGAGACCTTGGGTCGCATGTGAACAAGATAGGGACACCGTTTTTATAGTCCAAGGATGAGACTCTTTAGAAAGGAATGACCTTTGCCCATCAATCCTATATCTTTAGACGATTTGGACTCTTTCGGGACATTTATGCTCGTCTCAAGTGATGATCGGAGATATGTGGCTAGGGCTCATCCTTTTCTAAAGGAGAATCCGTCTATGGCATCTTTAGGTGGAAGAAATGATGTAAATATAGGACCTTTACACCATCTCGCTCCAAGAGATACTCCAAGTACCAAGGGGGACTAGGGAAGGGGTATAAAGATTGGATCTTTATACTCATCCTATGCCTTTTTGTGCCTTATGAAGGTCACTAGGCAATCCTAGGAGAGAGATCCAACCATGAGGGACATGGGGGATGCATGTTTAAGCTAAAGATGATATTTTTAATGAAAAGATGACATTTTTATGTGCAAAGGATGCTACTTTATGCAAAGGATGCAACTTTGATGTAAAGAATGCTACTTTGATGTAAAGATAACATTTTTAATGCAAAGGATGCTACTTTAATGCAAAGGATGCTACTTTATGCAAAGGATGCAACTTTGATGTAAAGAATGCTACTTTGATGTAAAGATAACATTTTTAATGCAAAGGATGCTACTTCAATGCAAAGGATGCTACTTTATATGTAAAAATGGTGTTTTAAGTGCAAAGGATGCTACTTTAATGCAAAGGATGCAACTTTTCACATCACCATGTGAGAGATCCACCCTAGAACAAGCCTTTTTTAGGTCTCATTGTTCATCCTTGGGTTGAATCTTCCATGGATCCTATGTGATAGGGGAAAGGGGGTAATATGATTTACATGCCTAAAGATGGAATCTTTAATGACAATATATCAAGTACCAAGAAAGTATATAATAATATGTAAAGCAAGGAGCAATATATCACATAAATACCAGTATATTTTCAAGAAAAAGGGGAGGAGAGGTTACCAATGGTGGTGTTTCTCTATCTCCTTGAAGTTTGCCTAGGGAAGGGACCAACTTTAGGAGGTTTTGAAGAGGAGGGAGGTGGTTTTTGACACTCTCAGCTCTCTGGAATTTTGTGGTGGTATTTTGGTAGAGTAACACTACTGAAAAATCCCCCCTAAAATGAATAGAGGAGGTCTCTATTTATAGGCAGTCTGGGAATGGCTAATGAAGCCGTGCGGCTATAACCCCAGGGCTAATGAGGCCGTGCGGTCTTATCCTGAGATGACTCAGCCTATTTTTAGAACCATTCAAGGTGGCCTTCTAGAAGGGCTTTTTCAGCGAAGGACTATGTTGAATTTTAATTCCTAGCAAGTCCTTCGCCCCTCGGAAGGTTTGGAAAAGTTCCCAAATTGCCCCTGAACTTTAGGAAAGTCCGGGGAATTTTCGGGAAACTTTGCCGGAAGGCATGAGCCAGATTTGGGTACTTACAGTAGGATGCCGCTTCAACCCACTTGGTGAAATAGTCAACGGCGACCAACACGAATTAATGCCCGTTATTACCGGCAGGAGTTATCTTTCCAATAACATCAATCCCCCAAGTCGTGAACGGCCAGTGAGTGCTCATACAGTAGAGATCATGGGGAGGTATATGGTTGAGATTGGAGAACCGCTGACACTTATCGCAAGTCCTCACAAACTGTATACAGTCAGTCTCCATGGAGATCCAATAATAGCCCATCCTGAGTATGCTGAACATCAAAACTCGGGCGTTCATATGTGGTCCACATGCACCACCATGGACTTCCTCCATTACCTTTTTGGCTTTGGACTTGCTGATACAGAGCAAAAGTGGTCCTCGGTGCCTCTTCTTCCATAAGTCATCCCCCAGAATAACATACTGTGCAAACAACCTCTTCAAGGCTTGCAGGCTTTTGGCGCGAAGACCCTCTTTCAGCTTACCGTCCACCTTCGTCGGGAACGAGGCTTCGCCATGCTTAAGATATTGGAAAATCTGGCTGTACCACAAGTCATCGACCTTTTCCAGTCCAGTCTGACAACATTAGGCAGGGTTCTCACGCCTCCCAACCCTGAATGGCTTTACTGACTTTCCCTCCGGGATCTCTACTAAAGAGGCTAAGGTGGCCAGGGCATCCGCGAACCTGTTCTTATCCCGAGGCAGATAATGGAACGTGACTTTCTTAAATTGGTTGATCAAATCCTCCATATAAGCATAGTACAATTGTAAGTACTGGTCCACGGTCTTCCACTTATTGGACACCTGGTTGATGATTAGCTGAGAGTCTCCATATACCTCCAACTCCTCGACATTCCTTTCCAGGGCTACTTCGAGGCCGGCTATGCAAGCTTCATATTCCGCGGTGTTGTTAGTAGCCGAGAAATTCAACTTGATAGCAATGGGGGTGTGCACATCTTTTGGGTCGACCAACACCATGCCGATACCATTGCCTCTCTTATTGGCGGCACCAACAAAAACAATTGCCAACGGTCTGTATTCTCCACCATAAAAATCCCGTCATCCGGAAACTGGGGTTCGAGTCCGTATGCCTCTGAGCTCGGAAAATCTGCCAAATGATCTGACAAAGCTTGGCCTTTAATTGCCTTGCGGGTCACAAACATGATATCAAACTCGGCTAAGAAGAAGGACCACTTCGCAAGCCTCGACGACAGAGAAGGCTTATCGAATACGCACTTGATGGGGTCCATCTTTGACACTAGGTGTACTGTATGTGCCAATAGGTAATGTCTCAATTTGCTGACCACCCATGCCAAAGCTGCACAGGTTTTCTCTAAAGCCGAATAGTTCAATTCACTGCCTTGAAGCTTCCGGCTGACGAAGTAGATGGCATTCTCCACATTTGAATCTGGCCTCTCTTGTGCAAGCATGGCTCCAACAGCCGTATCCGTGACCGTCAAATATAGCAGCAAGGGCTTGTCCTTATGTGGGGGACAAAGGATCGGGGGATGGACTAAGTAGGCCTTGGTTGTCTCAAAGGCGATCTGACATTCCTCATTCCATTCAACCTCCTGATTTTTCTTGAGTAGCTTAAAGATCGGCTCACAAATAGAGGTCAACTGGTGGATGAATCGACTGATATATTGGAGACGGCCCATGAAAGCCTTCATCTCTGTGACTGTCCTTGGGGGCTTCATCTCCATGATGGCCTTAATCTTTCTCGGATCGGCCTCAATTCCCCGCTCCGTGACCATATATCCCAGAACCTTTCCTCAAACTACGCCAAAAGTACATTTTGCTGGGTTTAATCTCATATCTTGCTCCCGCAGCTGGTTAAAGAACTTCCTCAAGTCAATCAAGTATTGACCGTCTGACCCCTTGGAATGGATAATCATATCATCAACATAGACCTCGATCTCCTTATGGATCATATCATGGAAAAGCGCAGTGACTGCTCGCTGATAAGTGGCGCCGTCATTCTTCAGACCAAAGGGCATAATCGTATAACAAAAGGTGCCCCAAGGGCTGGTAAAGGCAGTCTTTTCCTGATCCTCTTCGGCAACCTTAATCTGATTGCAACCCGCAAAGCCATTCACAAACGATTTGACTTTGTAACTGGTAGTAGTATCCACCAACAGATCGATATTGGGCAAGGGAAAATCATCCTTCGGGCTAGCCTTGTTTAGGTCCCTGAAGTCTACACAAACCCTGACTTTACCATTTGACTTGGTCACCGTCACTATGTTGGCCAACCACTTCGGGTACTCAACCACTCTAATGAAACCCACCCTGAGCAGCTTCTCTATTTCCTCTTTAACTTGGAGAGACCATTCGAGCTTAATCCGGCGAAGCTTCTGCTTAACAGGCTTGACATCTGGGTCTAGGGGTATTCGGTGCTCAACGGTCGAAGTATCCAACCCAGGCATGTCCTTATAGGACCAGGCAAACACGTCCACATACTCTTTGAGCAAATCGATGAGGGCTTCCCGCTCTTCCCCGGTGAAGAAACTGCCAATTTGTGTCTCTTTGGGCTCTTCAGTAGTTCCCAAATTCACCGTAGTCAATACTTCATCGGCAGCTTGGGCCCGATTGTCCTCTCGCTCAAAAACCTGCCTTAGATTATCATTTAAAAAGTTTTCATCTAAAAAGTCTGTGTCCTCTTCAAATGAATCATTATTAACCACTTTTAAATCATTAAGATTTGTTTTAGTTAACTTATCATTCGTTAAGGTGGCAATTAAGGGATACGCAGAAAGGTTAACCACTTCATTCAACGCAAAGGAAAGATGACATTGGCTACATATTCGTAATCCTCAGGCGTGAGGCGTGAAGCTTTCGGATGACTCGGAGGACTGGAACTCAAAGGTTCCTGACTCAACCGACTCTTAACCCTAATGACTCTGGACCCTACACTACTTATTTGACTCGAAATGTTTGACACGGGTTGGACTGGGGTTTACTTTCTCCTGTTGTTGCCCTGGTGAGTAGCAGTCTTGTCAGCGTTCTTCAAAAAGCTGGAGACTTCAAACTGATCGAAAACTTGTCGGAAATCATTGGTAGGCCGACACCTTGGAAAGATGGTGCGGGGAGCTAGAGAAGCCTGATGCAATTTCTCGGCGAGCTCATCTATGATAACCGGACTCATTGACTGAAGGGTCTGGCTCATCTTGTCGATATACTGCTGATAAGTCACCTTCTCTCTACCGATATTTGACATCACAATCTTATCTGTGTAGCCAACAGGAGGGCTGGCCTGGATGATGCTTATGAAGTCCTCCTCGGGAGATACTTTGATTCTGCCTTCCAAATCTGCCAGCTTTTCGTTGAACTTCACAGTGGCAACAAACTCAGAGCTCTCTACCTCAAGAGGATCAATGACGGCGGGAGTGTCGGGATGGATTTTGTTTTGGCTGACTGGTTCCTTGGTAGGTTCTTTGGCATAACTAACGTAATAGTCAAATTTGCCTGGGGTTCTCCTAAAGTTCCCACACCCTTGTCTCTAGCTTCGTACCTTTCCTTCAATTTCTGTTGCATGGACTTGCTCTTCTTCTTCTTTCTTGAAGGAGCATCCTCGTTAATCCAGTCTTGATAGGCATCTTCCAAACAATCCTCACAATCACACACATCATACTAGATGTGGGGTATGGGTTGAGCTGGGACAACCCCTCCTAGTACTTGGTTATCACCATTGTTGATTACCACATTGGCCACCCTTAACACTGGAATGTTGAAACTGACGATTTTTACGGATTATCTGAGACCTCTGCACCGACACACTGCTGACCCGGTATTCTCACCCGACACTCGCTCGCTGAAAGGGGGAGAGAACTGTTTTAGGCAGGGGAGAGGATAGACTTGGGACGGACTTATGTATATGACTTATTAAAAATTTAAATAAAAACGATTTTTTAGTAATCCTAAGAATGGTTGGAAAAGGGGGACACCTTCTTTTTCGCATTCTACACTATTTCTTGACTAGTGGGTTCCATCACTACGTCTATAGACCCCCTGTATTCCACTTGTATTGCACCTCCGGGACGGACAATCCCGGCAGAGGTCCTATAGGGCACGTGGAACCCACCAATCGAAAAATAAAACGGACCTAAGGGCATACAAGTCAAAACAAGTCAAACACAAGATTTTCAAAACCAAGTCCAAGTCAACAACGTCTTGACTCGGGAGGAGAGAGGGTCAAAAGTACGTTTGAATGTACGAGACCGCAATTTGCAGGTAAAATCCTGGAAAAAATTCGGTATGACCACTCCTCACTTCGAGTCGAAAATCCGGCATGACCTCTCGTCGCTTCATGGCAAAATTTTGGCATGATCTCTCGTTAGTGCGTGTCAAAAATTCGACATGATCTCGCGTTAGCACATGTCGAAAATGCGTCATGACCTCTTGCGAAGTCAAGTCGAGAAATCGACATGTACCCACGTCGAGACATGTCAAAATTTTGAAATGTACTCACGTTGAGTTATGTCGTAATTTTTACATGAATAGGGGGAGTATGTCGAGACTTTGGAACTGAAGTACGACCCGGACTTTGTGAGAAAATTTTGAAAACCGAGTTTGAAAGATGTTTTGAAAAGTATTTTGCCAAAAACCAACCGGTCATGGTAGAAAGTGTGTCACAGACAAGTGTGGTTCCTAATACTCTATAGGCTGGGAGGACTTTAGGCGCTCAAGCGTAAGCGAAACACGTCACTGTCCGCGATGCCGTCCGTACACTCCAGGGTTCTAACTCTATGTGCAGGTAGTGTGCGAGTAGTGTGAAGGTATCTTCTAGGAAAATATTTTTTGCTTTTTTTGTTTTTTTGTAAAAAGAGTTTTTCAAAAAAAAATGCAATATTTATAAGTATGCCAAAAGGAAAAAAAGAGAGAATGAGTCCAAAGCACAACAAAAGGGGACTGCCCCAAATGTCAAGAAGTAACCAGCAGCTGCATCTCAGAAGCTTAGAACCATTCTGCCCTATCCAGTGATCAAGCTGAAGCCCTTTGCGCCTTCCCGGTGTCGTCAACACAGAATTCTCAAGAAAGGGATGTCGTCCGTGTAAGTACCCAAATCTGGCTCATGCCTTCCGGTTAATTTTCCCGATATTTCGGTAAATTTCCCGGTAATTCCCCGGACCTTCCTAGTGTTCCGGAAATGTCCTGGAGCAGTCCCAAATTAAAAATAGGGCTGTAAGGAGCCTTCCTAATTAAGAAAACACGTTTTTCTTAATTAGAGAGAAGCTTCTAGAATAATGCCACCTTGCATGGTTCTAGAATCTTGAGTCATAATGGATAAGACCGCACGGCCTCATTTTGCAAAAGGGCCTGCAGCCGCACGGCTTCATTAGCCTTATCCAGACTGCCTATAAATAGAGCCCTCCTCTACCCATTTCACAACAACAACAACAACACAAACAATCAAACACACACACTCCATAGCAGTCCAGACGTGAAGAAAACCCTTGAAGGCTCAAGAAGGCGAAGAAGAAGCTCAAGAAGCCATCTCCCTCCTCCTTGAAGACCCAAGAAGAACCTCTCCTCCTAGCTCCGTCCGAAGAAGCGAAGGAAACGATTGGTAACCTCGCACGCCCTAACCTTGCATTTTAATTGATATACTTGCTCATTGCATTCATATATCTTGCTTGGGACTTGGCATTTATTCATAAAGATCATATCTTTATCACCCCCTTCCCCCTTTGCATGCATTAAGACCTCATTTGTCATAAAAATGTAGTCTTTTTCATAAAGGTGCATCCTTTGCACCTAAAATCCCTATTTTCCAATAAAAATGTTATCTTTATGCATCATTTGCATATAAAGATCAAATCTTTTTCAATAAAAATGCATCCTTTGCATCAAAACCCTTTTTTTTAATGCATCATTTGCATAAAAATGCTATATTTATGCATCATTTGCATAAAGATCATTTCTTTCAATCAAAAAAAAGCATCATTTGCTAAAACCAAAATGTCATCTTTTCATTAAAGAGTCATTTTTATCATGCATTTCCCCTTTTCCCTAACCTTGGAACGGACCGATGTAAAAGTTCTCATCTTTGCATCGTTCCTTCCATTAAAGGTTCATGATTTCTTTAGGAAAAGGATAACCTTGAACCCTATATCTCCAATTATCGCTTAAGAATGAGTATGAAGCCTCTATACGAGCTCGACCGTCTTAAAGCGTAGGATTGATGGAGCTAAGGACATTCCTTCCTAAAGAACCTCATCTTCTGACCCAAAAGAGAGTCATTCTCTCGATCACGCAAGTCCCGAGGGTCCCGAGGTTTAAAATGCGATGATCATAAGTCATAAGATGAGGACGGGATCATAATCCCAAATACATAAATTCCAAGGAATCCCGGCGACAACCAACAAATGGTTTTGTACGTCCGGAAGATAACTTGGGACATTCCCCCTTATTTTCAAACACATGCACACAAAGAAAGCACGCAAGCAAACACGATTAATGAAATCTAGGGAGACTTGCTCCGGCAAGGCACTTTGGGTGAACGCCAAACGTTCTTCCCCAGGGGTAACTTAACCTCCGAACCCATAAAACCTTTTTTTCAAAGTTTTGAGGTAATCAAAATGGCGTGGCGACTCCGTTTTTCAAATAACTCGGATGTCTTCAAACTCGCGTGAATTCCAATAAACAAAAAATTTTGGGGCACACATTCACAGTTTGGCGACTCCGCTGGGGATATCCCAAAGGAGAAAAGCTTTATTTTCAAAACAAAAATTGATACTTGGTATATAGGTGGACCCCACTTACCCTTCCTGTATCGCTCCCTAACCCGGGGCTTGGGATAACAAGGTGGTTTAACAATCCCACGTACCAGTATCCCTTTTCGAAAAAAAATTTTGAAAAAAAATAGAAGAAAGCTTTTCCCTTTGAGCGGGTTAGACTCCCATCGCCAATTTCATTAATCGTCTTTGCTTTCTTTTACCATGCATTGCATCATTTGCGTCTTGGAATCTGTGCATGCTTTGAACGGGAAATAACCCGAAAAATAGCAAAAGGAGTGGAACCTGGAAAATTGATCCATGCAGTCGTACGGCTAATCCTCATAGGATTCTGATCATACGACCTCAGTGGCAATTCCACCAGGAAAAATCATGGTTAATCTGGCAGTCCTAGCGGCTTGGGGCTACTCGGCTCCATGGCGGCAGGGCTCCCGAGAAAATTTACGTGCTTACGTGTTGCATTTTCCCCCGTCCCGAAAATCATTCCTTTAAAACACATTTATGAAAATCTCTGTTTTAACTCAAAAAGGAACATTTTTAGGAGACCGCACACTACGCGCACTTGATATATCCTGTACACTTTTGCACGCACGTCCTTCAAACCCGAGGGTGGTTCCAGTGCGATCACGGACTGGCCTTACGATGCTCCCGGGCGCGCACGGAATCATCCCGACCTCCCGTAGCGGCCGGTGTCGACCCAATACACCGGTCCGTGTCACACGTTTCAAAGAACCGTGACTTTTGGTTGGTTTTTGGTCTAGTCCGTGTCATATAGCCCAGTTGCATACCCACGTAAAGGTCAAGCCTTAGCTCATAACGGAAACCAAGATTTTCGCTCAAGCGAAATTCTCGAAATTCAGACAAGGAAAAATCGGTGGGATCTTGACTCAGGCATTGACTATTGACCTTGACCCGCACGGAATGCGTAAGAGTCAAGACCAAGTCTTTGCCAAAATAAAAGATCTTTCGCTCAGCGAAGCTTCTGCCAAAATTCCGACAAGGAAAAATTGGCAAGATCTTGACCAGCATTGACTTCGATTCCGACTCGCGCACTGCGTATGCAACGAAGTTCAATGTGACACTGTGTCATCCGGCTTTTGCCGCCCGACCCATGCCTATTATATTCTCGGACATTACCGAAAGTCAAAAACCGTCATTCGCTCAAGCGAAACTCTGTCGAAGATCCGTCGAGGCAGAGAGACGAGACTTTCCCGGTATTGCCTTGACTATAATCCGCATCGCTCGTGCGTTGAAAGGTCCTATGACCCGCTAGACCCGATAGGAGCGTTCTTTACTCTCGGTCGGTGGGATCCGCGTGCCACTATAGGACCCTCGCCGGGGCATCCACCACCTGGGAGGTCGAAATACAGGTGGAATACGAGGGGCTTATAGACGTAGTGACGGAACCCACTGATCCAGGATCTAGTGTAGTTACGAAAAAAGAAGGGCAAACCCCCTTTTCCAACCAAATAGATATTAATAAAAGACACTGTTTTAAGTAAACTTGAAGATTCTAATTTGCATATTGCACGAGCCTTCACCTAAACACCTACCCGAGTCTAAACCTTTCCTATCCCTTTCCCGCAGCGAGAAAGAAGTGGGTGAGAACACCGGGTCGGTGACTTGTTAGCGCGAGAATCCTCGGACGGTTCGCAGAATCCTCGGTTTTGTCGGCTTGTCGGTGTCAAAATGGCCAACATGGTAATCCACAACGGTAATAACCAAGCGGTTGGAGGGGCTATCCCAGTTCAACCCAAGCCTCACATACGGTATGATGTATGTGATTGCGAAGGCTGCCTAGAAGTATGAGTATCAAGAATGGATCAATGAGGACGCTCCTTCAAGGAAGAAGAAGAAGAGAAAGTCCACACGGCGAAGCTTAAGGAAAGATACGAAGGCAGGGACAAGAGCGTAGGAACTTTGGGAGAGCCTTCGGGCAAGTTCGACTACTATGTCGGTTATGCCAAAGAACCTGTCAAAGAACCCGTCACCCTGGCAGAGCACAGTCCAGCCTGATATCCCCGTGTACAAGGATCTTCTTGAAGCGAGAAAGTGCTGAATTTGTGGCCATCGTGAAGTTCAATGAGAAGCTAGCGGATCTGGAAGCAGAACACGTAAAGCCTATTGAATACGTAGCCGAGTCAAGGAAGAATCAAGATCCCCTCTGAAGAAGACTTCATCGAAACATTATCCGGGCCAACCCTTCTGTGGCTACACTGACAAGGTCGTGGTGTCCAAGATCGATAAAGAGAAAATGAGTTATCGGCGGTGCATTGATGAGATGAGCCGAGACCCTTCGGTCAATGAGTCCGGTCTCTACGGAAGAGCTAGGTGAAAGATTGCAACAAGTTACTTTAGTTCCCCTCACCATCTTTCCACAGTACCGGCTGTTAATGATTTCCGGCAAGCTTTTGATCGGTTTGAAGTCTCCAACTTTCTCAAGAACGGCGGCAAAGCTGCTACTCCCAGGGCAACGGCAAGAAGGAGTGAGATCCCGGTCCAACCCTTGTCAAGTCCCCTCGAGTCAATAAGTAGTGTAGGGTCCGAGTCTATGTTGTCTATTCGGTTGAGTCGGAATCTTCGAATTCCGAGTCCTCGAGTCATCCGAAGGCCTCACGCACGAGGATTATGAAAATGTAATCGATGTCATCTTTCCCCTTATCTTGAATGAAATGACAAATCTTTCGATTATCCTCTTATTGCCAACTTAACAAATGATAAATTAACTCAAAACTTAACAACGGTTAATAATGAATCATTTGAACAAGATGCAAACACACTAAACGAACAATACATTAAAGAAATCTTTAAGCGAGGTTTCGAAAAGAGGAAAGCCGGGCCCAAGTGCCGAGGAGGTTTTGATAAGTGTGAACTTGGGTACTATTGAGGAACCTAAAGAGACACAGATTGGAAGCTTCTTCCAGGGGTTGAAAGGGACAGACTAATCGAGCTGCTCGGAGAATACGTCGACGTGTTTGCATGGTCATACAAAGATATGCCGGGGCTAGACGGTTCGATAGTAGAGCCTGACGAATCCCTCTAGCACCGGATGCTAAGCCAGTAAAGCGGAAACCGAGAAAGATCAAGCCGGAATGGTCTCTACAGGTCAAAGAGGAAATTGAGAAGCCGTAGCGGGTAGGATTCATCGAGTTATTGAATACCCGACATGGTTGTCCAACATTGTGACCGTAACCAAGGCCGATGGGAAGGTGCGCTGCTGTGTGGATTTCCGAGATCTGAACAAGGCCGAGTCCCAAAGACGACTACCCTCTCGCAAACATAGACATCTGGTGGACTCCCTTTCCCAACTACGAAGTCAAATCCTTCGTTGATGAGTTTTGCGAGCTACAACCGGATCAAGATGGCCGAGGAAGACCAAGAAAGACGGCCTTCACCACACCGTGGGGGACCTCACCTGTTATACGATAATGCCATTCGGGCTCAAGAATGCTTTGGGGCTACTTACCGAAGGGCGCGACCGCACTTTTTCATGACATGATCCACAAGGAGATTGAGGTCTACGTAGACGACATGATAATCCACTCCAAAGGAGAAGGAGGGCAGCACTTTGTTGACCTACGAAAATTCTTTGAGAGGCCGAGACGGCATTCCATGAGACTAAACCACTGCCCAAATGCACCTTCGGAGTGACAAGGGGAAAAGTGCTCGGGTACATGGTCACGGAGCGAGGTATAGAAGTTGACCCCCGAAAGATCAAAGCTATCATGGATATGAGGCCACCTCAAAGCCCGGCAGAAGTCAAAAGCTTCATGGGTAAATTGCAAGTACATTAGCCGTTTCGTCAATGAGTTGACCACTATGTGCGAGCCCATCTTCAAGCTCATGAAGAAGAATGTGGACACAGAATGGACCGAAGAATGCCAAGATGCCTTTGACCGAGATCAAGGCATACTTAGTACATCCCCCGATCTATGCCCCCACATGGGCAGAAGCCTCTTCTGCTCTATCTCGCCGTCAGACACGGCGAGTTGGGGCTATGCTTGCTCAAGAGAAGAAAGACTCTCGGGTAGAAAATGCCATTTTACTTTGTCGGCCGGAAGCTACAGGGAGCGAGCTCAATTACTCGGCATGTGAAAAAGACTTGTGCGGGACTAGTACGGGTAGTCGGCAAGTTGAAGCATTATATGCGAAGCCCGCCTGTGAACTTGGTCTCGAAAATGGAACCCATCAAGTACATCTTTGACAAGCCTTCCCTCTCGATGCGTTTAGCGAAGTGGTCCTTCTTCTTGGCGAATACGACATCAACTATGTGACCCAGAAAGGCCATCAAGGGTCGAAGCATTGTCAGATCACCTGGCGAATTTCCCCAGTAATGAAGACAAAGGGCCTGAACCCCAATTTCCAGATGAAGGGATTTTGCGGTTGAGCCTGAAAATAGATGGCAATTGTTCTTTGACGGAGCCGCTAACAAAAGAGGAAACGGTGTAGGAATGCTATTGGTCGATCCAGAAAGATAGAGCATACCCCATAGCCCTCAAGTTGAACTTTCCTGCCACGAACAATGTCGCCGAGTATGAAGCCTGCATTGCCTTTGGTTTGGAGGCTGCCTTAGAAAGAAATGTCGAGGAGCTCGAAGTTTACGGAGACTCAACGATCATCAACCAAGTCTCCAACAAGTGGAAGGCTGTGGACCACTAATCTACAACGGTATCATGCCCGTATGGAGGAGTTGGACCGGACGGTTCAGAGAAGTGACTTTCCACTACTTGCCGAGGGAAAAGAACAGGTCGCGGATGCCCTAGCTACTCTAGCCTCATTGGTAGAGATCCCCGAGGAAAAGCCATAAAGCCACTTCAGAGTGGGTAGAAGAGAAGCCCCAGTATTCTGTTGTGAAGTGGACACGGGACCCGAGCCTATAAAGGAACCTTGGTACAATCAGATTTTACCAATTCCTCAAAGACGGAGAGTCGGCTTTCGGAGACAAAGAAGGTAGGCCGAGAAAGAAGGTATCGGAGCCAAGAGCTTACAAGCCACGAAAGGTTGGCTTCTCATTATGTCATTCTAGGAGGCAACCTATACAAGAAGCGGTATCAAGGACCACTCCTCTTATGTGTCACTCAAGAAAGAGCCAAGGAGTTGATGACCGAAGTCCACGATGGTCCCTGCGGTCCTCACACGAATGCCAGAGCCCTGATGCAAGTGATCCTCAGAATGGGTTACTCTTGGATCTCCATGGAAGCATCGCTGCGTTAAGCGTCCGAACCCTGCGACAAATGCCGGCGGTTTGCCAACCTCAACCATCTCCCACCTCATGACCTGTGCATGACGACTCCTTGGCCGTTTGCAACTTGGGGCATTGACGTGATAGGGAAAATATCCCCCGGGGAAGCAATGGGCACGAGTTCGTGTTGGTAGCCATTGACTACTTCAAAGTGGGTAGAGGCCAAGTCCTACAAGGTCCTCACTTCCCAGAAAAGTGGCCCAGTTCATCAAAGAAAACATAATGTGCGAGATATGGGGTGCCCAGCGAGATCATTTCGATAATGGGTCACAGAAGAGGCTGCGATAGGCTGCTGTCGAGAATTGAGTTACTCGCCACAAGTCGTCCCGTACGAGACCTCAAACCAATGGAGCCGTGGAAGCTGCTAATAAGACAGCTCGAGCGGATCATCCGGAAGATGGCCACCCGTGGTCGTGATTGGCCCGAAAAGCCGCACCTAGCACTCTGGGGCTCTGAACGTCTGTCGAACGGCCACAGGAGAAACTCCTTTTGCCTAACTTACGGGATGAAAGCGGTGTTACCGGTAGAGTTGGAAATCCCGTCATTAAGGGTCCTCTGGAAAACAGTGTCAATGAAGTAGAATGGTTGCGCGGCCGGCATGATGAGTTAGCCACTGCTTGACGAGAGAAGGCTAAAAGCCATGGAACACACCCGAGCCTACCCAAGAGACGAATGGCCAGAGCGTTTGATAAAAAGGTCAAGGCCGAGAGGAGATATCAAAGAGGGCGACTTAGTGCTTGAAAGTAAAGCCTACCCAGAGGAGCTGACCCCCTGGGAAAATGGGAACCCAAAATCTGGATCGGCCCTTATGTGGTGCGAAAATCTGTCGGGAGGAGCAATGAAGCTTGCGGGGACTTGGATGGCAATCCCTTTGTCCACCCGGTCAACGGTGATAAACTCCGAAGATCTTATGTCTTAAAAAAAAAAAAAAAGAAAAAAAAATATAATAAAAAAAAGAAAAGTGCAAAAAGAGTAATGCCCAGCTAGGCTGAAAACCCCAAAAAGGGCGGTCTAGGCAAAAGACAGGGTTGCACATATATGAAAAAAAAAAAAAATCTTAGTGCAAAAAGAGTAATGCCCGACTAAATTTGAAAACCCCAAAAAGGGCGGTCTAGGCAAAAGACAGGGTTGCACATATATGAAAAAATAAAAAAAATCTTAGTGCAAAAAGAGTAATGCCCAGCTAGGCTGAAAACCCCAAAAAGGGCGGTCTAGGCAAAAGACAGGGCTGCACATAAAAAATATTGGTTCACCAGAATGAACTACGAAGACCTGAGCCCCTTAGCCTTTCTTGTAAAAGGGGAACGTAGGCAGCCATATATGGTTCGGTCTAAATAATAAAAAGGACGATTAAGTTTCCATGAAATGTGTCCTAAATAATAAAAAAGGACAATCAAGCTTCCATGAAGTACGTCCTAAATAGTAAAGGGCATTTCAGTTTTCATAAAACGGGTCCCAATCAATAAAGACATTTGAATTTCCATGAAATGTGTCTTGATTAATTTTTAAGATAATATGCCTTGTTCATTACAAGTTAAAAACTTCTTGATGAGTTCAAGCACGGTCTACCTCTTAACTCTGCTAACCTGCTAAAAGATCTAAAATACAATAAAATGCCTAAATAAACTAATGTGTTTGCAAATGGCAATAAGAGGATCTTTAGAAAAGACTTGTCAGTCGTCGTTCGCTGAGTCTTCTTCAGTCTTCTTCCCTTTTCCTCGGCCTCGTCGAGTCTTCTTCCTTTTCTTCTCAATAATGTCGGTATCCCTCATCCCGACCTCTGGTATCCTCGCCGGAGCCTCTACCAACCCCGTGTCAATGAGCGCTCTCTCTATACGAGCACGAGTCCGCACCTCCTCCCTCTGAGCCTCAGTCAAAGGAGCGACCTCGGACAATCTCTTGTACCGAGCCTCCATATCTCTGACCAAGTCACCTGACTGGTTATGGCAACTCGCCTTAGCCTCGGTCTCCCTCAGAGTCCTACTCGAGTCACAGTCAGCTCCCAATAAAGCTCGGCGTCTATCCTCCAAGATAGCCTGAGTCGCTCCCATCTCCCTCTCGTACCAGTCCAAGTAGACAGTGGTCAAGATGGTGCTCTTCCTGCTCCTGAAGATAGCCCTGGGTGGGAAAGCAGTATGTGTCCAAGCCCTCGAGAAGAAAGAGAAGCTGGCTGGATCTCTCATATCCAATGACACCACCTCCATGGTCCGGATGTCCTCCCAATCACTCAATGGCTCCTGTAAAGCCCCAAACTGCCTGGATACCAAGCAGGGTATGTAGAAGGACGACCAGCAGAATCCTGGAACCCTCACAACATAAGACTCCTGAAATATCCTCCTGGTCTGCAACCTCCAATGTGGTATCCACCAACGGATGTCCGAAGTGGATAGCCTAGCCATCATCAGCTCCCAGCTACCCTGTTCCTGCTGCCTAGGCGCACCTCTCCGAGAAATCACCCAAGGGCACTGAGTCGGCAAAGCCCCAGGCAAAGCCCCGAGCCTCTCCTGCAGCCACAGAGTCAACATAGCCGGACTCCCGGACCTCATGAAACGGTCTCCCCGAGCCATCCTGTCAATGCCATGAAAGGTCTCACCCAAAACCAATGGGACAATGTCCTTCCCAGCCCTGCAGTCTCTGACCATGTCCAAGAGGCCACTATGACAGATCCCCACGGACTCAGCAGTGAACAGAATAGAGAATACGCAGAGAATGAAAGCATCCATAGCCACCGTGGTCGCAGCCATATCTGGAGACCCAAACCTGCCCGGGATATCAGAAAGGTCAATCCTATCCGGGGCTACCATCATCCTCTCAGCCTCTCCCAAAGGAATCTGCAGAAAAGATGCAAGCTTTACCGTCACCGGCACGTCTCCGATCAGCGGAATAGATATAGCCTCAGTCTCGGGACCCCCAATCAAGGCTCTGAAGTCTTCGTGCGTTGGGACAATTTCGTTGTAAGAAAAGCAATAAACATGTCTCCGGACGTCCCAGAACTTTGCTGCGGCTCTCAACAGATCCCAATCGGGCGGGAGATCCCTCAAATGCCATAAAGACTTGATCTTGAAGGAAGAATCAAGCAGTCCCTTGTGATTTTGGAAGTTATATCTCGCCCAAGATTGAAGACCGGATAGAAAATGGTCTCGCTTCCCCCTTTGCAATCTAACGGGATTCTCCATCGCAAAATGATCAAAGATGGTGCTTTTAGGTCCAAAATATGCTCTGGGAACAATTGGGACAAGTCTAGAGTGAAAATGAAATGAAATGGCCAAGCCTTGCTTTTATTCAGAAAATAACCAGTTCAGACAGAACTGTTAGCCGCACGGCTTCATTTGCCCTCAAGGCCATGCCGCACGGCTACATTAGCCCTCTGCAGAAAAAAATTCTGCAGCAACCAAAGTTGCTGCCCAAGGGAGTTTTCACCCCACTTTTTCAACCAAAACCTGTGCAGAAACATATCCAGAAGCCATTCAAGCATTTATACACCATTATAAATCATTTTGGCCCAGTTTCAGCCCCAATTCCAAGCAAAAAAGTCGCCCCAAGGCTCAGATAATATGCAAATTGAAAAAGCATGAATTAGAAAAGCAAATAAAACATAAATACAATGTTTTCGCCCCATCGGCGCCCAAATAAAGCAAAAAATAAGCAAGTTGTGCATAAAAATTGTAAATTGTTTGTTTTTGTTCCCAAATCTATTCTAGAGACCTCCTAGGCCTCCGATTCTTCTTCCTCCTCATCGCTACTCAGCTCATAGATGCTAGCCTCCCTCATTAAGTCCTCCTGGTCGCTCAAGTCAGACAAATGGACATTATCGTGCCCGTACTCAGCCAGCTGCTCCAGAATGTCAGCGTTGGGTCCCCGCCCCCGAGGCATGGCACTGGAAGAGTACTCCGAGGCCGATGAGGTAGACGCTGTGCCCCCGACGTGCCGTCTCTTGCGCCCGAGCTCCTGTGCATCCGCTGCCGCCTTCGAAGCGCGAGGCCGGCTTCCTCGAAGAGACCGGCACATGTCCTTCCAGCCCTATTCTGCTCGACCGGCCTATCGTAAGTGCGAGCCGGAACACGAGAAAAAAGGAAGAGAAAAATCTCGTAGAAAATCTCGAGAAAATTGCAAAAAGCGGAAAATCTGAAAGCTAAAAAGGGAATAAGACCCTAAGAGTACACTTACGGTGCTATCGGGTGGCAAGGTGTCTTGGGGCTCCCTAGCATCGGGGACAGGTATCCTCATCCTCCTCGGCACTCCATGCACCACGTAGGACGAGATGCAGCGGGAGGGATCGGCGGGTCAGTAGGCTCATCCTCCCCATATCCCTGAGTGACCGCCGGCTTCACTAGCTTCGTGGCGTCCTCGGGCGCCTGCTCCACAAACACAGCGTAGGGGTACCCATATCAAAAATGTCCTCCGCGGCCCACGCCTGCCTGGTACCTCCGCTATCTCATCCTCCTCGGCCAATCCCCTGGGCCGCAAAGATCCGTGCTGGAGGGTCGAAGGAGTAATGGCATCTAGTGGGGAACATGACCATGCCTCGAGAAGCGGTCCCCGAGATAAATGACATCACATGTCAGCCCGTGAGCCACCTCCTCTGCCTCGTCACCTCGATGGCATCTCCCAAAGCAAAATCTCTCGGATACCTCGCCCTGTGGGTAGAAGTCCACTCCGTCGTGCCCATCCCTGTTGATGACCGGCCTCACCATTTTGTAATCGAAGGTAATTCGGGTCTTCCCCGTGAATTTATCTCTCGCATCTCCCCTCCAGCGAACCATAGCCGGAAAGATGGTGACATCACTCTGCTGGTTCCAAGGGAAGAACCCGATCACCTCGCAGTAACTGTGCCCTGCATGTTCAAAACATCAAAAGGTCATTCTCTCTCTTATAAAAGTCTCAAGACAGGAAAAGAGAAAAGAAAAGAAAGGAGACTACCTCAAGGGCAAATGAGAAGCAGTCCATGGAAGCAGCTTTGTTCCGACTGTACATGTCCAAAGAGAAGTAGAGCTCCGCCAATCCGGCCTCTCCCCAAGAGACCGTCCCTATCCCATCCACATCCTCCAGAGAATCGAGGAGGCAAGTCATAGCTATCGTCCCCGAGTGGCAAAAATGGTGACTGATAGCATCAACCATATGAATGCTCTAGCTAGCCTTGGGCCACATCATTAGCAGCAAAATTCTGCATGCTAGTCTGAACTGCCACCTCGACATTCCGTGTCTCCATCCCCAGCCCCTTGGGAATCAGCTCAAATCCAACCAAAGCCTGGAACTCCTCAGCAGTAATATGGTCTCTCCAAGTCACGGGCCTCCCGGTGAACTGTAGGCCAGTAATAGCTGTGAAATCGGCAGGAGTCACTGTCAGCTCTCCCCAGCTCAGGTGAAAGCTATGGGTACTATCCCACCAGAACTCAGAAAGGGCCTGGACCAAGCCCTTGCTCTTAGAGGTGATGTGGACACCCCTACCAATGGCCTCTACAAATGCATCCAGGCCGGTAGCCCTCACCAGCTGCTTGGGATTTGCCCCATTCTTCTCAAAATCCGGCATCCTCTGCCAAAGCTTGACTGCAATCTCCGATGGTCCTCTAGACTTGTTCTCCTGTAGACAAGCACATCAAAAAGAAGCGTCAGTCCTTCATATCATTTCAAAAGCATGCATATATTCAAAAGTGCACATATTTTCAAAAGAAAAGCATTCACAAAAGTTTTTCTAGCATATCTTTTGCATCAAAAACGTGTATTTCATCACTTGAAACGCGTCATTGCTTTCCTAAAGCACAAAATCACAATTTTTTGCACATAAGCATTATTCTTTCAAAAAAAAAAAAATGGCATGCATGAATCATTTTCAAAATCATGTTTTCTCATTGAAAATCAGAATTTTGACCTAGTTCTAGCACAAGGCAAAAACTCCGTCTCATATTTTGAAAAAATTCTCATTCTTACTTCATTTTGCGAGAAAAAAGTGAGTCATTCTCATAATTTTCATCAAACAAGTTGCACATTGCACATTCTTAGCCTCATAGGTTGTTCATGCATCTCAAAATCATTCAAAAAATCATTCAAAATCCTAAAATTCGGGTCAAGCCCTAAATCATTCAAAAATCAAGCAAAATCATCGGATTTGAGCAAAATGAGAATGCTTACCCCAACCGATCGCGGGTTCGTTGATTTATGCTCCCTTCTCCCCGGGTAAAGCTCCGATGGAGGCGTAAGGAAGTCATACTTCCTCTCCGTCCTCACGAGCTCCTTCCTCCTCCTTCTCGCGGCCGCCGAGATGTTTCTCCTTGCTTGCCTCGGTATGGGATTGCCCTCCGGATCCATCTCAAATCAAAGGGAAGCAAAAGGGTTGAAGAATTTCGAAATTCTCTCTCTCTCTTCTCTCTCTCTCTGCGTTCTTGGGCGGCAACAAGTGCCCAATGCCCGTTCAAAACCTGATTTTAAATAATCTGGAAAAAACAGGCTTCTAGCCGTACGGCTCCTTTTTCTCCATCTCATGCCGGGCGGCCTCATTCGCTCTGAGCATAAATTACAATCCTGCCCCTGGACCTTCCACTTGGGCATGCAATTTCCGTTATCTTTTAACCAAGATAACATCTTTTCATAAAATATCCCTTAGCAATCAAGCTTTATTCCCAGTCACCTCCGTTAATTCCGTTATAACGGGATAACACTAGGTGACAACCTCCGAATTGTCAGAACTCTAGACTTGTGCTACCTCTATCCGCGAATAGTGAAGTATGCCCAAGTCATTTCAACTTGTGCTACCTCTATCCGCGAATAGTGAAGTATGCCCAAGTCATTTCAAATTGTGCTACCTCTATCCGCGAATAGTGACGTATGCCCAAGTCATTCCAACTTGTGCTACCTCTATCCGCGAATAGTGAAGTATGCCCAAGTCATTCCAACTTGTGCTACCTCTATTCGCGAATAGTGAAGTATGCCCAAGTCATTCCAACTTGTGCTACCTCTATCCGCGAATAGTGAAGTATGCCCAAGTCATTCCAACTTGTGCTACCTCTATCCGCGAATAGTGATGTATGCCCAAGTCATTCCAACTTGTGCTACCTCTATCCGCGAATAGTGAAGTATGCCCAAGTCATTCCAACTTGTGCTACCTCTATCCGCGAATAGTGAAGTATGCCCAAGTCATTCCAACTTGTGCTACCTCTATCCGCGAATAGTGAAGTATGCCCAAGTCATTCCAAATTGTGCTACCTCTATCCGCGAATAGTGAAGTATGCCCAAGTCATTTCAAATTGTGCTACCTCTATCCGCGAATAGTGAAGTATGCCCAAGTCATTTCAAATTGTGCTACCACTATCCGCGAATAGTGACGTATGCCCAAATCATTTCAACTTGTGATACCACTATCCGCGAATAGTGAAGTACGCTCAAGTTTCCCAACTCTAGCTACCTCTATCCACTCGATAGTGACGTAAGCTCTAGCTTCCTCAGGTGACAGCCTCCGAATTGTCAAAATCTCAAGGATCCTAGACATCGTTCCTAACTATCTAGTGATGCTTGAACTACGATCAAGGCTTGATTCCTCCGGGATACGTAGGTAGCCTTTTATAAAAGGTCCAAATGCGTTCGACCACTTTGGTCACCCTGTTTCTTTGTCACTCCTCAGTGATAAAGCGCCCCCTCATAAAAGTTCAAATATTCGACCACCTGGGTCACTCCTAGCATGTCCCCAGTAGGATCAATTGCTTGACCTCCTAGGTCATTTTCTCTTCTTTTTCCCAGCAAGAGACCAGTTTCTCTTCTTCCTTCCTCAGCGGATCCTAATTCCGAACTACGGCCTGGCTTGATTCCTCCGGGATACGTAGGTAGCCTTCCAAAAGGTTCAGCCACTCGACCACCTTGGTCTCCCAATCCGTCTCGGCATTCGCCAGATCGGATCCTTTTCTATCGACAACCCCACTCGCCTTGCAAGTGACGTTGCCGAGGGGCTTCTGTAAGTACCCAAATCTGGCTCATGCCTTTCGGTTAATTTTCCCGATATTTCGGTAAATTTCCCGGTAATTCCTCGGACCTTCCTAGTGTTCCGGAAATGTCCTGGAGCAGTCCCAAATTAAAAATAGGGCTGTAAGGAGCCTTCCTAATTAAGAAAACACGTTTTTCTTAATTAGGGAGAAGCTTCTAGAATAATGCCACCTTGCATGGTTCTAGAATGCTGAGTCATAATGGATAAGACCGCACGGCCTCATTTGCAAAGGGCCTGCAGCCGCACGGCTTCATTAGCCTTATCCAGACTGCCTATAAATAGAGCCCTCCTCTACCCATTTCACAACAACAACAACAACACAAACAATCAAACACACACACTCCATAGCAGTCCAGACGTGAAGAAAACCCTTGAAGGCTCAAGAAGGCGAAGAAGAAGCTCAAGAAGCCATCTCCCTCCTCCTTGAAGACCCAAGAAGAACCTCTCCTCCTAGCTCCGTCCGAAGAAGCGAAGGAAACGATTGGTAACCTCGCACGCCCTAACCTTGCATTTTAATTGATATACTTGCTCATTGCATTCATATATCTTGCTTGGGACTTGGCATTTATTCATAAAGATCATATCTTTATCACCCCCTTCCCCCTTTGCATGCATTAAGACCTCATTTGTCATAAAAATGTAGTCTTTTTCATAAAGGTGCATCCTTTGCACCTAAAATCCCTATTTTCCAATAAAAATGTTATCTTTATGCATCATTTGCATATAAAGATCAAATCTTTTTCAATAAAAATGCATCCTTTGCATCAAAACCCTTTTTTTTAATGCATCATTTGCATAAAAATGCTATCTTTATGCATCATTTGCATAAAGATCATTTCTTTCAATCAAAAAAAAGCATCATTTGCTAAAACCAAAATGTCATCTTTTCATTAAAGAGTCATTTTTATCATGCATTTCCCCTTTTCCCCTAACCTTGGAACGGACCGATGTAAAAGTTCTCATCTTTGCATCGTTCCTTCCATTAAAGGTTCATGATTTCTTTAGGAAAAGGATAACCTTGAACCCTATATCTCCAATTATCGCTTAAGAATGAGTATGAAGCCTCTATACGAGCTCGACCGTCTTAAAGCGTAGGATTGATGGGCTAAGGACATTCCTTCCTAAAGAACCTCATCTTTGACCCAAAAGAGAGTCATTCTCTCGATCACGCAAGTCCCGAGGGTCCCGAGGTTTAAAATGCGATGATCATAAGTCATAAGATGAGGACGGGATCATAATCCCAAATACATAAATTCCAAGGAATCCCGAGCGACAACCAACAAATGGTTTGTACGTCCGGAAGATAACTTGGGACATTCCCCCCCCCCTTATTTTCAAACACATGCACACAAAGAAAGCACGCAAGCAAACACGATTAATGAAATCTAGGGAGACTTGCTCCGGCAAGGCACTTTGGGTGAACGCCAAACGTTCTTCCCAAGGGGTAACTTAACCTCCGAACCCATAAAACCTTTTTTTCAAAGTTTTGAGGTAATCAAAATGGCGTGGCGACTCCGTTTTTCAAATAACTCGGATGTCTTCAAACTCGCGTGAATTCCAATAAACAAAAAATTTTGGGGCACACATTCACAGTCCGACACAGGGGGTCTCACCAACAGAGCCAAGCAAACAGCAAGGGGGAAGCCCCACCATCCAAAATACCAACATACCAAGGCATATAAAGCATATAGGCACAGAAGCATGGCAAGGCACATAGGAGCACACACAATGACACAAATTATACACAAAGAGAATGAGAAAATTGTCCAAGTTGATTTAAAGAAAGTTAGACCCTCTTAGAAAAAGCTTTTTTGTTTTCAAAAAAGAAGAATGATACCAGTACGTGGCATTGTTAGACCACAATTTATCCCAAGCCACGGGTTAGGAAGCGATACGAAAAACTTAGTGGTTTCCACCTATATACCAAGTATCACTCTTTTCATTAAAATAAAAGCTTTTCAATGTTGTCCCCAGCAGAGTCGCCACTGAATGAACGCCCTCCAAAAAATCAGCATTTTTTTTGGTTAAAAACAACTTATTATTTTTAATTTTTGGGAGTCGCCACGCCGTTTTTAAGGAAAACATTGAAAAACCTTCGAAAATGAGAAAATGGGTCCGGGGGTTCAAGTTACGATGTGGGAAGAGAATATGGAGCTCACCCACATCGCCTCTTTCGAGACTTTCAATCAAACAATGGACAATTATAATCATTCAAAGTGTGTGCAATTTGTGTCAACGAACAAGGCATGCAAATTTGGATTTCATTAATGATGGTGAAACTGGATACAACTTGTGAACCATGAAAGGGGGCCACACCCTTACAAACGATGACTTGCATTACAAGGCAGGAGCTGAGACAGTCTGTCCAGGGACCTTGGATGTTGTCCGACACAGGACTTCCTCAGAAGAGGGATGTCGGACGACATAAGACCTCCTGGTCAGATTGCCTCTTACAAAGGGGGTGGTTAAGCCACCAAAACCACTCTGATACTAAGACAAGGCTATTTTAACTAAGGAGAGACACTATTTAGGGTCCAAGACCAATTTGGGGTTGATTGGAGTGAGCAAAGTCAAAATTGACTTTTGGTGATACGGATGTCGTATGACACAGGACACCCATGGCTGTCCATGTCATACGACAGAGACCGCCTCCTTTAAGGTTACACCCAAACAGATCTCAGACTTCCCAAATAGTGGTAAATGAACTAAAACTACTTAAACATAGCTTTAAATCACAAAGGGGATCAATCTGGGTAGATCTGAAGTCACTGAAAGCCAAACAACTTTCTGAGAGCTCTATGTCGTATGACACAGGACCCCTTGAGGTATCCAGTGTCGTCCGACATAGGTGTCCTATTTCAGTGCCCTTCAGCAGATTGATCCTACCTTGCTCTCTATCATAAAACTAAGCTATAATATAAACTGAAAGCAGTAGAATAACAATAATACGTGAGTATTATGGGAGGATCACATGGCTTTAATGGCCAAATGTGGATAATCACATGTTTTTGGCCATTATCATGTAGCCATCACCTCCTAACTCAAACACAAGTAAACAAGATGCAAACTTTAATGCAACTAAGGCTACTAAATGTCCAGATCTGAGGTGAGGAGATGTGAATATTGATGATTCACATCTCTACCACCTTTGTCATGCAAAATCCCAAATATTCACATGTTATTGAACAATAGAAGCATGCAAGGTAAAATGAATGAGTATGCAAGATGTAATCAGAGAGAGGAGGAATTTAGGGTCTACCTATTGTAGTCCACAAGGTAGAAGCACCAATAGTATGGTGTTCACCCCTTCAAAACACCAACAAAGGAGATCACTCTTTGGATCTTGGCTTGGATGTGTGTGTGTGTGTGTGTGAGGAGGGAGGTGAGTGTGTGTATATGAGAGAGAGAGTGAGTCTCTATTTTAGCAGAGTGACCTTACTTGCCAAAGTCCTCCTTTAAAATGATCAGCAAGGCCCTTTATTTATAGGCATGCTGAGAGGAACTCCTATGTCGTACGACATGGAGTTTCCACCGCCTTGGGGTCGTCCTGTGTCGGACGACACCAGTCATCTTTAGGACAAACTGGGCCACAGGAAGGCAGGCCTAATGGATCAAATAAATAAATGAATAATTGGACTAAATGCAAGCCCAAAACTAATGCCAATCATGGAAAATAGACCTAAAATCACGAGTTCGGGTCGGGGTACTCACATATATATCATAATTATGATTAATAATTGATTAATATGATTAATCTTTTACATATGTTATTGATCTGTTTAATTTGATTAATTGGATTAGTAAATTTTTAAAATTGAAAACAAATTGTTTGTTTAAGAAATTTTGTGAAGTCCTATGTTCATGATTATGTACACATAAGTTTCATAATACAACCATGCAATGTTTGTTACTATGTGTAAAACCTTCTAAATGTTTAAGTTTTATGCCACCCCTTGATTAGAACACTTGTGAAATTTTAGGATATTTTGATGTAGTTTCGAATCAGTTGGGTGCATCATTATATCTTAATTTGTGATCAAGATGAGATAATGGTTGATATAGTTTTGACTCAGTTAGGTGCATCGTTCCGTGTCTCATACATTTGAAAGAGGTTTTAACTTAATTGGTGTTTTCAAATGAGATTTGACCCAAGGTATAGATGAGATTAAAACATGTGTTGACATATAATGTCTAGAAATCTCATAAAAGATCTAAGAGTCATATATGATATGATTGATGTTATCTACCTAAATAGCTTGATTTCGGGCATTGACTCAGTTAAACCAAAATCAAGTGAAATATGGATCTTAGCCCATTATGATTATATGATACATGCTTGTATTTGAAGGTGTATAATTTAGTGAGAGTATTTGTGAAATACATTATTTGCTCTTAGATGGTAAATGCGTTGATACTTATATGTTTTATTGTTTGTATATCTTATTGTAGTAATGGCAACTCACAATAATCAGCCCCTGTCACTGCGATCCGTCCTTGAGAAGGACAAGCTCGAAGAGAACGGTACAAACTATTCTGATTGGATCAGAAGCCTAAGAATTGTTCTAAGGCAAGAGAAGAAAATGTACGTTCTTGACGAACCCATTCCACCTCCACCTGCTGCCAATGCTTCAAGGGCAGATAAGGATGCACATAAGAAACATGTTGATGATTCTAATGATGTTGCATGCCTTATGCTTGCCACCATGTGTAAGGCTCTTCAGAAGGACCTTGAACACATGGAAGCTGCTTTTGATCTAGCCGAGCGCTTAAAGGAAATGTTCCAAGTGCAAGCTAGGCAAGAGAGGTATGAT
The DNA here is from genome assembly GCA_022495995.1 of Adenophora triphylla var. japonica. NCBI lineage: Eukaryota > Viridiplantae > Streptophyta > Magnoliopsida > Asterales > Campanulaceae > Adenophora > Adenophora triphylla. Next base: position 28,429 of record JAFEMH010003837.1, read on the forward strand.
GTGGTGAAAGCCCTAAATGCATGCAAGATGCAAGAGGGGCAGTCGATTAGTGCTCATGTCCTTAAGATGAAAGGATATATTGAGCGTCTGGAAAGGCTTGGAAATCCTATAAGTTTGGAACTCGCTACGGATACGATATTGAATTCATTGCCTAAAAGTTATGGTCATTTCATAATGCACTATCACACGAGTAGCATGGATAAGAATCTCTCAAAATTACATGCGATGCTTAAAACTGCAGAGAAGAATATCAAGAAGCCTGGAACGGTAAATGTGTTAATGGTCAACAAAGGTAAAGGGTTCAAAAGGGATGACAAAGGTAAAGCAAGTGTTGCTAAACCTAAGGCAAAAGTTGCCAATGCCGGAGAGGCAACACCCAAAGTGTCTCAAAAGGATGCGATTTGCTACCATTGCCAAGAGGTTGGTCATTGGAAGCGTAATTACAAGGCTTAGAAGGAAGGCCTATAGGGTAAGAAGGGCAATACGATTGCTACTGATTTAGGTATCTATGTGATAGATATTTTCTTTTTATTTCTAGTTCATGGGTATTAGATACCGGATGTGGATCTCACATTTGTTTAAATGTGCAGGGACTAAGGAATAGGAAGCTACTCAAACAAGGTGAAGTTGACCTACGTGTGGGAAATAGAGCAAGAGTTGCTGCATTAGCCGTAGGGACATATGATGTAACTTTACCTAGTGGACAAGTACTTGTTTTGAACAATTGTTATTATGTTCCGGATTTGAGTAGGAATATTATTTCTGATTCTTGTTTGGATAATGAAGGATTTAGATTTCTTATTAAGAAATTTTCTATTTATTTAAATGATATGCTCTATTGTATTACAAATTCATTTAATGGCCTTTATGTTCTTGATGTTGAGAAACAAAATAATGTTGAAGATATTTATCATGTTAACAAGAAATCTAAATCGAATGACGTGAACAACACGTTCATGTGGCATTGCCGGCTTGGTCATATAAATGAGAAACGCATATCTAAACTCCATAAGGATGGACTTTTAGATGTTTGAGATGTTTAGAACATTTCAAAATGAAGTACAAAATCAACTTGGCAAAACTATTAAAGCACTTCAATCCGATCGTGGTGGTGAATATTTGAGCCAAGAGTTTGACAATCATCTCAAAAACTGTGAAATCATTTCAGAGTTGACTCCACCCGGAACACCGCAATGGAATGGTGTATCTGAGAGGAGGAATAGAAACTTGTTAGACATGGTTTGTTAGATGATGAGTCAAGTTGACCTTTCTATTTCCTTTTGGGGACATGCATTAGAGAATGTTGCGTTCACACTGAACAGAGTCCCTACTAAATCGGCTTCTAAGACCTCACATGAGATGTGGCATGGAAGAAAACCTAGTTTGTCTTTCATGAAGATTTGGGGTTGCGAAGCTTATGTGAAGAGAATTGTCTCTGATAGTTAGCACCTAAATCTGACAAGGTTATTTTCGTTGGTTATCCTAAGGAAACCAAAGGATATTATTTTTACAACCGCAATGAGAACAAAGTATTTGTTGCTCAATATGGTACTTTTCTTGAGAAACAGTTTCTCAACAAAGCATCTAGCGAGAGTAAAATTGATCTTGAAGAAATTCAAGAACCGAAAATAACATGGAACCAATAGTAGAGACGAAACCAAGTCCACAAGGAGTTGTGGAACTGGTTCAAGATCCACAAGTCCATCGTAGATCGGATAGAGGATCCAAATCCGAGAGATATGGATTTTTAATTTCGGAAAGTAATAAAGTGGAAGTCATTGAGAATGATGAACCTACTTCCTATCAAGAGGCAAAGTCCACTCCTGATTCGGACAAATGGCGGGAAGCCGTGGAATCCGAATTGCAATCCATGTCTGATAATCAAGTTTGGATCTTGATTGAGCCACCTGAAGGTGTAAAAACCATAGGGTGTTAGTGGGTCTTCAAAAGGAAGACTGACATGGATGGGAAGGTGTATACTTACAAGGCTAGGATTGTAGCAAAGAGATATAGGCAAATTCATGGTGTAGACTATGATGAAACCTTTTTTTCTGTTGCAATGCTAAAGTCTGTTAGAATTTTAATTGCCATAGCCGCATATTACGACTATGAGATATGGAAAATGAATGTCAAAACAGCTTTCCTAAATGGGAAGTTACTTGAGGATGTGTATATGACACAACCCGAAGGTTTTGTCTATCCAAGAAATTCTAACAAAGTGTGCAAGTTGCAGAGATCCATATATGGGTTGAAGCAAGCTTCAAGGAGTTGGAATCTTCATTTTGACGAAAAGATCAAAGAGTTTGGTTTTGTCAAGAACGAAGATGAACCTTGTGTAAACATGAAATTTTAGTGGGAGCACAGTAATATTTCTAATATTGTATGTCGATGATATCTTACTCATTGGAAATGACATTCCTGCAGTTCAGACTGTCAAGTCTTAGTTAGGGAAATGTTTCTCAATGAAAGATATGGGTGAAGCCGCCTACATCCTTGACATCAAGATCTATAGAGATAGATCTAAAAGGATAATTGGTTTGAGTCAAAGTACCTACATTGACAAGGTTCTTAGAAGATTCAAAATGGAAAATTCTAAGAGAGGTAACTTGCCAATGGGTCATGGTGTTACTCTTAGCAAGACTCAGTGTCCTAAGACAACTGGTGAACGAAAGAGGATAAATGAGGTTCCATACGCTTAGGCTATTGGATCTATCATGTATGCCATGATTTGTACTAGACCCGACATCTCCTATGCTCTAAGCATGACGAGTCGATACCAATCTGATCCTGGTGAAAACCATTGGATGACAGTCAAGATGATCCTTAAGTACTTTAGAAGGACTAAGGATGCGTTCTTGGTCTTTGGAGGAATGGAAGATGATCTTGTTGTAAGAGGTTACACAGATGCAAGCTTCCAAACCGACAAAGATGATTTTCGATCGCAGTCGGGATTTGTGTTTATGCTTAATGGAAGTGCGACATGTTGGAAGAGTTCCAAACAGAGTACTATAGCCGATTTTATACCTGAGGCCGAATATATGGCGGCATCCGATGCAGCTAAGGAGGCAGTTTGGATCAAAAAGTTCATTAGTGATCTGGAAGTTATTCCAAGTATCACTAATCCGGTGGAACTTTATTGTGACAATAATGGTGTCATTATGCAAGCAAAGAAATCAAGGTCACATCAGCGATCTAAACACATACTTAGACGTTTCCATCTCATTCGAGAGTTCATTGATGGGGGAGACGTTAAGATATGCAAAGTATCAACCGATGATAACATTGGGGATCCGCTTACAAAACTAGAGTCGTCAAGTTGGGACGGTCCCGTCGGGACGTCCCGTCCCGCCATACAAATGGGACGGGATGGGACGGAATATTTTAGTCCCGTCCCGTTTTTGTCCCATCCCGTATCGTCCCGTTCCCGTCGCGGGACAACTTATTTTTATCCCGTCCCATCCCGTTTTCCCGTATTGACCCGTACAAGTATTTGGTCTCACTTGTGAAGATCTGTAATTGGTCTTGCATTTCAGATTCTCACCTTTCTATCCAACTCCGTAACCATACTCTAGTGGTGAATTTACACTATGGTTTTTGAAGAGCTTATAGTCCCCTGTTCTTCCGTTCTCCAAGGTAATGTCTCTTATACTAATCTTCTTTGCCTCCCCCTTTCCCCACTTTCTTAGGTCTATCATGTTGTCTATGTATTCCTTGTTTGTAGTTTCACAAATTTAAGTAGATAAGTTAACTGCTTCATTGTCAGTAGGTGGTTCTCGGTTGATGGTCATGTTAGGTTCATGGGTATACGATATATAGATGGAGTCTAGTGCAAGTGGGAGATTGTTGGTGTAATTCCCTAAGCATTTAGTTATGTATGACATATAACTTAATACCGCTATGTAATCGTCTTTACCATTTATTATAGAGAATGTTTATTTGGCTTATTATATGTTTACATGTTTATTATAATAACCTGCGTCCCTAGTTATCGTGAATAACTAGTATAAGTTGGTATGGATAATCATGGAGATGATTATATGCATGTGATGCACATTACACTTATGGGTACTTGTTAGAGAACAATGTACTGGACATGACCTACCTATGAGATTTATGACATGGTCTATAGTCATATATGTCATGATTAAGTCTCATGATAGTCGTGTCATTGGAATCCTTTGTACCTGAGATTATCATCGTCTTCCACATGATGAACATTGTGTTTGATGTAGTCTAACACTATCTTTAATAGGATAGCAATAAGGGCTATGTTGGCTCGATTGGACTCTTATAGGGAAGAATGATAAGTCAAGATGTGATTTGTCCCTCTCGTTGAGAGAGGTGTTTGCTTGGGCCCCTCAATGAATAGTGTTGATGAAATGTGTGGCCATACTCAAGAGATTTAATAGAGATCAAATACACTTGGATTATCAACATATTCGGAATCGATAAAGCATTGAACAATATGAGTTGATGTGGACTATGACTCATGTTCAATTTGACATCGCGGACAAAGGGATTGTGACATTTGATCTATCAAGGAATCAAGCTTTGATGTTATATTAATTGGGTGGATATAATGGTTTGCTAGAAACCACTTATGTCTTGTGAGATCTATGTTTCGGCTCACTACCAACATAAATATAATTCCTAAAGGGTCACACATAAAGAACGAATTTGAAATTGGCTGAAAATTGGAAATTTTGAAGATTGTCACAACTCGTGACCAGGAGCACGACTCGTGACCAGGAGCACGACTCGTGCCCTGGGTCACGACTCGTGTTAAGGGTCATGACTCATGCCAAGGGTGTTCCTTAATTCAGTACGACTGCGTTTAAGGTACGATTCGTGAAAAACTGTACATTTTAAGGCTGGGAACGACTCGTGCCCTTAATCAGCACGAGTGCAAATTTCAGCACGACTCGTGGTACGACTGATTTGGCAAAGGCACGAGTCGTGCCCGCGGCTAATTTTTGTCCGTGTACACGCCCGTCCTCTATTGAGTAGGTTTTTGGTTTGGACAAGGATTCTTCCTAAGGGTTAGGGATTTATAACAAGTATAAATATAACCCTCCTCCTCAGCCATAAACACACATTGTTTTAGGGTTTTTGAAACTCTAAAGTTTTGATTTTGATTAAGAATCAAATATTAAAATCACCCAAATAAATTCCATATTTTTACCATAGATTATTGAAAGGTGTTTCAATAATTGGAGGATCATCTAGCAATTCTACAAGATTAGATCTTGGTTTGTTCGCATGTGGATTACCGATAGAGGGTGATTCCATTATCACCTAAAGATTGAAGATACATTCATCACAAGGAAGACCAAGGAGAAAATCAAAGGTTCGTCAACGGTTCAAAGATTCGATTTTTCAAAATTTGTTTTCTAACAACAAATCGCTATTAAGGTATGTAAATCTATTTCATAAGGTTTTATTTATTCATGTTAGACGGAATCAAGGCTAGGGTTTTGTGTTGTTTTATAAAGTTCTTCCGCTGCGTTTGTAACCCCAAAACCCAACAGAGGATAGATAGAAGCAAAGCCAGCTGCTCTAGAAGTTCCAGCATGATCGGAGGCCAGCTCGGTATCTGACCTCTTCCCAAGCCGACTGAGTGGTGGGTCAACCTCTATCTCTTCTAGTTCTTCGACCTCGAGCTCCAGATCAACAATATTTTGAGGATCCAATCCCCTTGATCCTTGCCTGTGCTTAGAGCCCAACTTCTGCTCTATCGACCTCTCGACCTGGTCGTCCTCTCCAAATTCCTGTACTTGGGGTGCTTACTCAATGGGCTCCACCTGACCAGTCCCATCAACAAGGATCATCCCCACTCCTTTTTTCGGTAACAAGGTATTCCTATCCATGGCCACTTTTTCTCTATTGGCCCAAACATTGGCCGCCCCATTGGCCTTCTTATTCTTTCTCCTATCACCTAGGTCCACAATCCTATTCATTTGTGCTTCTTGTTCGGGGGTAAGAACTGCATGATCAATAAAAAGGTAGTTAGCAAATAAGTAGGCGAGCAAAGTGACAAAAAAATTATAGAGATAACGATATAAGTACTTAACCGCCATAATGGAATAGGCCTCTGCAGTGGCCTAGTTTCTTTTTGCAGTAATGCCATTGGGAGTCAAACCTTTCCCTCTCGTGGATCACCCAATTGGGGTACTTAAGGCTTCGGATGATGGGGACCAAGGGAGCCACCTCTTCATCTCTACCCAACATCTCCTTGCCTGGATAAAGAAGTCCTTGTCTAACCCTAATGTGGCCTAGCTTACGGTGCTCCTTCGAGCCACCAACATCAACCTACGAGTGAACTTATTGCTCCACTCTGGGATCCAGTAATCTTCCTCATTCATTGACTCTGTATCTGCCTTGGGCAAAGTGAACTCCCATCCCTTCCTACTCTCAACAAGAATCATGTGGTTGTTCCACCCTGAAACCTTATCGAGCAAACTGATGAACAGCTAAGGGGCCTTGGCCTTAGCTGGGGAACTGATCCCAAAAGTCTTCTCGTTCATAACTATCTTAAACAATCTTCGGAGGATATGCATGCACGGTTCGTACCCCACAAATCGACTCACCATGGAAAAACACACTAACACCCTAACCGTGTTGGCACCTAGTTGCATGGGGACAATGGCCAAACACTCTAAGAATTCAAAAATAAAGGCGTCAATGGGTAGGCGCAGGCCGGCCTCAAATTGTCCATAGTAGAAAGCTACCTTGGTACTGCTCAAACCCCAATGTATCTAAGATTGAGCCTTCCTCTACCCTCAGTAAAATGGTTCAAATGGAAGTAATCTCGTGGCAACCCAAAGAAGTCGTGGAGGATTTTAATGCGGGAGTCAGCATTCTTCCTCCCTATAGCCGGCTTAAGGGCCACGTACCCCCTCTCATTATGACCTGGCACCACGATCGAGCAAAATTTGTTCAAGATATTGCCGGAGGAGGAGATCGATGATGTTGAGTTCGGAGCTTGTGAGCAACCATATCTACAGAAGACATATAAATAGGGGAATCAGACCTAGTAGAAGATGAGTCCGAATTATCTAATGACGACCTAGATTCCCCTAGGAATTCTAACCTTTCTCTAGGAAAAGGGGGTTTGTTGGACTTGATATCGAAGATGATGAGATGGTCTATCAATTTGTTGAAGAGACGTAAACAGATAATCCTTAGAATGTCCACCTCCAAGTCCCCTATGCTATCACCTGCAGGAAACCCTATTTTACCATAAAATAAACTCCACCTATGCAAGATGGTGATACACTCCTCTCTAGTCAACTCTCTCCATGGGCCTTCTAATCTCTTGTATATTCTAAGGTTAACAAAGTTATATTCGTATCTAACCCCTAGCTCAAAGGCGAAGGTCCTAGCCATGACGGAATAACAGGGAAAGCTCAAAATTAAACCTAAAGAAAAGAAATTGAAGGGTACCTTGTTGATTTTGGGAAAGGTGGAACTCAACGACGAATGATTGCACCGGAAAATCAAACTCTTTGCTTTTGCTCTTGCCGGATATTTGAATGCTTGAAGATAGTAAAGTTGGAAAAGGAAATAAATCCTTCCTTATATACTACTCCTTTTTGTTGCCTGAATTGGAAAGGGTGGGGGACATAACCTTTCGAATGTCAGAGTAAATACTCAATGTCAGTTTCCAATGCAGTTGTCCGATCGCCACAACTGTCCCATTAAGGCAAAAATTACGGCGCATTAAACAGTGTATCCAACTGTCGAAAGTCAATCGTCGAGAGCAACCTACTTCTAACAAGTCAACCCTCCACCGGCACACTACGTAAGTCATCACAAATTTTTCTATAAATTCCCGATCGAAAAATTCAGCTCAGAAAGTTAGAGGCCACTGAATGGAATAATTGTAATGGGTTACGACCAACGTATAAGGCCCAAAGGTCACAACATTTCAGAAATACATCAAATGAAGTGGGCATACAAAACGGCTACGATCCTACCGGCCCACCAGCATAGATCAGTCGACCAATCTCATTGTCTGACCTTCCTTGGTCCCGACCTAGCTTTATCCAACTTACGATCTCTTACTTGTGCAATCTCTGCCTAGCTAACACACGAATTCAGGTCGACCTCGAATGCTCAGGCGAACTCGACCAAACAATACGTGTGCTTATCCACGTCGTGATTCATAATCGTCTCCTACAAACGCGGAGGCCATTACGCCCCCATTATCTCCGTGATCCATGGGAGTCGTAAACATTCGATATCACCACTATATATGCCAGATAACATACAACGTTAAAAGGTAATATAATCTTGGGTATCTTGGGATTACGTTATTTTTCATACAGTTTATCATTACATAACTCGACATCTCATCATCACGCCAGAGGGTGTTAGTCGAAGACAAATCTGACAGGTCGTTTGTTCGTGATTTCAGGTCATAGTAGCTGGATTATAACCTATTGCTGGACTAAGGCTGATTCGGACCGTTTCCTGCATCATCAAACACAAAAACATCAACTTTTTTAAATTAAAAATGATTAAAAAAAATATAAGAGATCTAAATATTTTATTAAAAATATAAAAATATGAAAGGCTTAAAATTTAATTAAATAATTATAATTGTGAAATGTGGTATTTGAGAAGCTTCTATATTTTATTTTTTATATTATTACCCTCTAGTTAATTCACTTATTTACATAAATATCACCGATAAGTCTCTTATAAACTAAAATGTCACTCAATACATTTATTTACAGAATTGTCATCGCACTGCTATATCTAAGATATAATACTAGAATTACTATTATACCTAAGATATAAGATAAAAATCACTTATTATTACATTGTTTAGAATTGCTTCTATCTTTGTTGTTGCGAGCTGCCGTCACTATCAAGATTTGGTATCTTCGCCCTATTTTGTGTTCGACGAACGAGATGATGAGGCTCACAAATTTTCAAATCAATTTCTAGAAAAAAGAAAGGATACGTGGACACAACCGATGACGGCATGATGGTGGGCTGCAGAAGAAACAACTCCCCTAAATTTGAGAATGGGAATTTCTATTTTAGCTACTTTTTTTTTATTTTCACACTACCTTGCTCTTTTTCTGTGCACAGGTAGGTATAAGGAAATGGTAGTCTACCTTTTTCTGTGCTCTTTTTCTTTTCCCACTACCTATTACTATTTGTATGTGCTCTTTTTCTTTTCCCACTACCTAATACTAATTAATATATTTTCAGTTTCAAAAAAAATATAGTTGGGAGTTATTGAATTTGACAATATAAATCTTTCACTTTTCATTCTAACTCAATCCTTCTATTACTAAAACATAAACATATATTACTAGTGATATTTTAAATTTCTAGAAATAAAATATAAATTTTGAGAAAATGGAGAACTGGAGAAAAGATTAATGGTTTAATGACTCAAGTGATAAATATTTTTAATTTAATATTTTTTACAATTTATTTTTTATATTTGAAATAGTACATTTTATTTTGATTTATTATTACTAATTTGGTTCTTATATGTTTTAACATGTATTTATTTAGGAGGATGACAAACTATCTCAAGGTGATAAAAATGAAAATGAGAATGAATCGGATGTCAACGACACATGCAAATTTTCTATCAATACGGTATAATATTTATCTCGATAAATATATATTTAAGTTATATAAATGTTTCTATTCTCAAAATGTATTTTTTTATGCGAATAATACTCAGTATAATATTATATATATATAAACATATATAATATAATATACTCCCTCCGTCCCACTTCAATTGATACTTATTTCCTTTTTGGTCCGTCCCACTTCAATTGATACTTCCCAAAATGGCAAAATATTTATAATTTTATATTCACTCTACCCCACCACTCATTCTCTCTCTTCATTTTCCACCACTCAATTTATTCAACCAACACTACTATTTACCCCACTCATTCTCTCTCTTCATTTTCTACCACACATTTCTTTTATTTTATTAGTATTCCTTAATAGTTGTGCCCTTTTTTTTGGTCTCAAATGAAGTGGGACGGAGGGAGTATATATATATATATATATATATATATATATATATATATATATATATATAGGTCCTATTATAATGAGAACCATAAGAAACACTAACAGCCATTGGATTAAAAAACACATCAATGCTCCAGATTAAGGTCAGCCGCATACATCATCATTCTAACTGTCACGTCATCATTTAAAATCCCCCTCAAATTTTAAAATAAAATATCTCAATATCTATAAGTCGAAAAAAAAAAATCGAAAACACTAATTTTTTTGTCTTGACGAGACGATTCAAACTAGATCCCTGAAGATAGGATTTTGAAAAAATAATATTGAACAACGTCTAATTTTTAAAACACTAGCTAATTAACTAGTGTACACTAGCTAGTTAAGTAATGTACACTAGCAACTTAGCTAGTGTACCCAAGTTTAATTTCAATGTTCATCAGCCATGGCTAAGTATATAGTGTACACTAGCTAGTTAACTCGTGTACACTAGCTAATTAACTAGTGTACACTAGCTAGTGTACACAATTGTACTTCTTTCTTTACAGCCACACAGATTGAATTGAAAGTATTCCAAGTTACATAACCTAGAACCACGAGTAACATTTTAAGACTGATTTTAATCATTAACTTGGTGGTTCTGATATCTGACTAACTGATAAAGAGAAAAAAAAACTGATAAAGAGGGAATATCTCTCTTTGCTGTAGACGTCTCCAAGCGTTCATTTGGTATTCCAGTTCATCATTTTTGCTAAAGCTACAATCTTGTTTATTTTCTTGTTACTGTAGGAGGAAACCATCCGTGAAACAATTGAAGATGTTGGATTCCAAGCCACATTGTATGTCGGATCCGCATTAAAGGAATGACTTGTACTTCTTGCTCCACATTGTATGCCGGATCCGCATGGTTGTTCATTTTATTACTGTAAAAACTTAATATTTAGAAAGTAGATAGCTAGTTAACTAGTGTACACTAGCTAGTGTACACAAGTTCTTGTGTACACTAGTTAATTAGCTAGTGTACATTACTTAACTAGCTAGTGTATGTTGGAAATGGGTTTTAGAAACAAGGTTTGACCAAGTTTTGACCCAATTTTCAAATAGGTTTCATTTATTGATTAATGAAATAAGTTACAAAATTATAATCTACATTTGTTGTAGATTAAGAAAATACATTTATTTACTCAAAACCATTTCCGGGTGAATGAGAAATTAATGGCTAAAGATTGTAACTTGAAATGGGAAAATGAAGAGTTTATGGGATATGAAAGAGTTATCCCACATTGCTTAGAGATAGAAAGTAAAGCAAGTTTATAAGTGGATGCAAACAAGGAGGAGGCATCAAGTTGTTCCTCCTTGGGCCAACCTAGGTGGATCATTGGGCCAACCATGCAAGGTGCAGCCCAATTGTGCCAGTTTTATACTAGCTCAATTTGGACCACACCCGGCGCGCGAAGCGCGCAAAGGGCGGTTTAGGGCGCACTTTGCACTTCGCATCGCATCGTCGCTAGGAGCTATTTGGAGCCTTTGATTTTTAGCAAATCAATCAAGGTTCGTGGCTCGGGTGCGAGTAGTTCGGTTCGGCTTGGCTCGGACTGACCTGGGGGGGTGCAGTATGGTGCGGTTGGGCCTTGGCCCATTCGGATTGGGGCTGGGGCGGTGCAACGGTTTGGGCGGTTCAGTGCAGGTCGGACCGTGGATGCAGTCTGTGCTGGGTGCAAGCCGGATTCGATGAACTGTGTCAAGGGGTTGGAATGGTTCATGGAACCGGCTCAAAGAGGTGTGGCAGATCCAGCAGATCCGAGCCCTTCACTGCAATCCGATCCGACGGCCCGTAATCCACCAAGCTACCAATAGTGCCTATTCCCAAAAGGCACCCCAACTCTTCATTATCTATAAATAGTCCCCCGCAGCTTGTCAATCATTCATTCCATCATTCAAATGAGTAAGCATTCAATAGTAATTAGAGAGAGAAAGCATATTGAAGCATATAATATTCCTTTCAAGTCCGTAAGTTCCAAACAGCTTAGTTTGTTCACCGAAGTCGTTAGTTTGAAGTGCTTCTACTAACGATTGTAAAGTCGTTGCATCTTACGAGAAGATTGTCAAGAATCGTTAGCACCAAAGGGGCAATTACTTCTTACGGAGATTGTGTCTAACACAAGCCTCGACTCTTTGCATTCCCTGCTTAATTCGCTTTTCCTATTTCATTTCTTTTCCCTAGGTTTTATTATTTTCGCTATTTTCTTAAAGAAAGCCTTTTCGAATTTCCGTTATATTTTCCTAACAATCGTAAGAAGTAATTTACGTTTTCTTAAGGAAATGTCGATCGAAAATAAAACCTCTCGCTTGTTCGAGGTTACCCACCCTCATCGTACAAATGCAACGAACTGCATTGTTGTGCCCGCTCCGGCTCGTAATTATCCAGACTTAGCAAGAAAACAACGAAGTTCGAAGGTGCGGATTTCAAAACCGGGCAACAGGAGATGTTGTACCTCCTAACCAACCTCGGTTTAAAGATGTTCATTGAATAAGGTATCCCCGCTAGTCGTATGATGATTCGTATCCGCAAGGACGGATAGCTACAGAGGCATGGAATCATGGAAATCTCATATGTAAAATGTACATATTGAGTGGGCTAAGTAAAGACATATATCAGGAGTACTGTCTCGTGGAGACAAACCCAAGGAGTTGTGGAACTCATTGGAACGGGTCTACAAGAGTCAAGAGATCGACTCCGAAATCAAGCCACCATTATTGAAAGGCCGAATGGGCTTGATTTAGAAGCAATGGTGTGTGAAACCGTTGAAGCCACCTTAGCAAATTTCGAAGACATCGGCAATAAATGGTGGATAGACACCGGAGCTACCCGCCATATATGTGGTAATAGATTTTGCTTTTCGTCATACACTCCTATCAAAGGAAACAAAGTGTATATGGGAAACGGTGCCACTTCCAACATCATGGGATTTGGAAAGGTTATACTGAAGATGTCTTCAGGCAAAGAGCTAACTCTCAAGGATGTGCTGCATGTCCCAGACATTCGCAAGAACCTGGTTTCCGGATCGCTGTTGAGTATGGCTGGATTTAAACTAGTGTTTGAGTTAGAAAACTTTGTATTGACCAAGAATGATATGTTTCTTGGAAATGGGTACCTTGAAAAGGGCCTATTCAAAATGAATGTAAGATGTATTATCCGCATTAAAGCGAAGAATGAAGAGTTTGTTTCTTATGTCTACCTGTTGGATAGTCCTAATCTATGGCATGATAGATTAGGTCACGTGAATTACAACACAATTAAGAAGTTAGTGAGTCAAGAATTAATTCCCATGAATAAATTCGATTCAACTGACAAGTGTGAAATTTGCGTTGAAGCGAAAATGACTAAGTCATCATTTTCTTCGGTGACAAGAAACACAACACCTCTTGAGTTAGTTCACACAGATATTTGTGATCTAAAGTTAGTGCAAACTCGAGGTGGGAAAAAGTATTTCATTACTTTTATAGACGATTGCACTAAATATTGCTACGTATATCTCTCGAGAAGTAAGGATGAAGCAATAATGGCTTTCCAAACTTATAAGAATGAAGTTGAGAATCAACTTAATGTAAAAATTAAGAAGATTCGAAGCGATAGAGGAGGAGAATATGTCGCTCCGTTTGAAGGATTATGCTGGGAATCTGGCATCATTCATCAAACCACACGCCATATACACCTCGCCTAACTGAGTAGCCGAACGCAAAATCGTACTCTTAAGAAGATGATGAATGCACTGTTAATCAGCCAAAGCTTACCTGATAACTTGTGGGGGGAAGCCATACTCACATCCAACTACATTCTTAATAAGATACCCAAGAAAGGAATTGATAAGACACCTTACGAATTATGGAATAATCGTAAGCCGTGTTATAAATACCTTAAAGTGTGGGGGTGTCTAGCTAAGGTTGAGGTACCTAAGCCAAAGCAAATAAATATCGGTCCCAAGATAGTTGACTGCATCTTTATTGGATATGCCAAAGAATAGTAGTGCCTATCGGTTTATAGTGCACAAGTCGGACATTCCTGATATGAATGAAGGAATGACGATAGAATCAAGGAATGCATCATTCTTTGAAAATATCTTTCCTGCCAAGGATAGGAAAGATACAAGTTCTAATAAGAGAACTCATGAAGCTACAAATGGTCCATCTCGAGAAGAAGATGAAGGACCTAGACGTAGTAAGAGGGCAAGAGTGGAAAAGTCTTTTGGTCCTGATTTTCAATCATATATGTTAGAAAACTTAACCAACTATCAAGTTAAAGAAGCTTTATCCGGTCCTGATAGTCCGTTCGAAAGAAGCTATTAACAAAGGGAAATAGAGTCCATAATGCATAATAATACTTGGGAGTTGGTTGATCTCCCTCCAGGATGCAAACCGTTGGGCCGCAAATGGATCCTTAAAAAGAAGTATAAGGCGATGGATCTATCGATAAGTACAAAGCCCTCGGTAGCCAAAGGGTTTAGACAAAAGGAGGGATATGACTTCTTCGATACATATTCTCCTGTCACAAGAATCACGTCCATACGTGTTCTCATAGAAATTGCAGCCGTATAATCTTGAGATACACCGATGGATGTGAAAACAAATTTTCTTGAATGGAGAGTTAGATGAAGAGATTTACATGGAACAACCCGAAGGATTTGTTGTTCCAGTAAAGAGCAAAAGGTGTGTAAACTTGTAAAGTCGTTGTACGGACTCAAACAAGCACCTAAACAATGGCATGAGAAGTTTGATCGAACCATGTTATCAAATTGATTCAAGATAAATGAATGTGACAAGTGTGTCTATATCAAAGGAACATCTCAATCATTTGTAATAGTCCGTCTCTACGTGGATGACATGTTAATAATGGGAAGTACTCATGAATTGATCATGAATACCAAAGGCTTGTTAAAGAAGCACTTTGACATGAAAGACATGGGATTGGCCGATGTCATATTAGGAATAAAAATTTCTAGAACATCGAAGTGGATAGTTCTATCTCGGCCCCATTATCTAGAAAATGTACTTCGAAAGTTCGATGTCTTTAATGACCCTCCCGCTAAGACACCTGGATTTGACTCTACACTTAGCAAGGAACAGAGGGGAACCAGCTTCTCAATTGGAATATGCAAGAATAATTGGAAGTCTCGATGTACTTAACGAACCGTACACGTCCGTACATCGCATATTCAAGGAAAGCAAACTAAGTAGGTTCACTAGTAATCCCAGCCATGATCACCTGAAGGCTCTATTAAGAGTATTGAGATATTTAAAGTATACTATGAATCATGGGATACTTTATAAGAGATATCCAAGAGTATTAGAAGAATACCGTGATGCTAATTGGATATCGTACACAAAAGACTCTAAATCCACAAGTGGATATATATTCACACCGTGGAGGAGCGGTGTCATGGAAATCCTCCAAACAAACATGTATAGCTAGATCCACGATGGAATCCGAGTTTATAGCTTTAGATAAAGCCGGAGAAGAAGCAGAATGGCTTAAGAACTTCTTGGAGGATATTCCTTGTTGGAGTAAGCCTCGCGCTCGCCGTTATGATACATTATGATAGTCAATCAGCAATAGGAAGGGCACAGAGCAGTATGTATAATGGTAAGTCTGGACATATTCGTCGTAGACATAATACCATTAGACAGCTGATCAAAAATTGTGTTATCACAATTGACTATGTAAAGTCAAATGATAACATAGCGGATCCGTTCACGAAAGGTATAAATCGAGATCAACTGTATAAACTGTTAAGGGAATGGGTTTAAAACCTACAACAAAAGAATTCATAGTGGACACTCAACCTTGAGAAATGGAGATCCTGTGCCCTTGGTTCAATGAGAAAACTAAGTTATGAGTTCAAAGAGGAAACACTTGGAACCTGTTTCATGCTCATTCCCGTAACATCCAAGTGTATACACCGCAAAGAATGGTGAGGATAAGTTGAGAAAACTTTTAATGATTCCTATACCTATGGGTGGAGTATAGCAGATACTCTTTATAGTATGAATCACCTATATAAGTGAGAAGTATTAAGGCCGCTTCTAAATGAACACTTATGAATGAGATACGGTCCAGTGGCCAAAATGGACACAACGTGAGAACAAAAATTGTTAGAGCTATTATTGTGTGAGTACTCGTTGTCTTGGTATACACTATACAACACGGTTCAAAGCGTCTCGCTACCAACCGGCTAGTATATCCGATGGTATTTTACTAGGGAAGGTTCAAGGCCATAAGCTACCTATCCCGATGCAATAGTAGTTCGCCGGAACTTTTGGACGAATCTGCATACATGCATTAATTGTCATTCATGTGGGGGATTGTTGGAAATGGGTTTTAGAAACAAGGTTTGACCAAGTTTTGACCCAATTTTCAAATAGGTTTCATTTATTGATTAATGAAATAAGTTACAAAATTATAATCTACATTTGTTGTAGATTAAGAAAATACATTTATTTACTCAAAACCATTTCCGGTGAATGAGAAATTAATGGCTAAAGATTGTAACTTGAAATGGGAAAATGAAGAGTTTATGGGATATGAAAGAGTTATCCCACATTGCTTAGAGATAGAAAGTAAAGCAAGTTTATAAGTGGATGCAAACAAGGAGGAGGCATCAAATTGTTCCTCCTTGGGCCAACCTAGGTGGATCATTGGGCCAACCATGCAAGGTGCAGCCCAATTGTGCCAATTTTATACTAGCTCAATTTGGACCACACCCGCGGCGCGCGAAGCGCGAAGGGCGGAATGGGCGGTTTAGGCGCACTTTGCACTTTGCATCGTCGCTAGGAGCTATTGGAGCCTTTGATTTTTAGCAAATCAATCAAGGTTCGTGGCTCGGGTGCGTAGTTCGGTTCGGCCTTGGCTCTGACTCGGGCTAAGGCGCGGTGCAGATGTGGTGCTGGGCCTTGGCCCATTCGGATTGGGCCTGGGGCGGTGCAACGGTTTGGGCGGTTCAGGTCTGGGTCGGACCGTGGATCCGTACGTGCCAGGGTGCAAGCCGATTCGATGAACTGTGTCAAGGGGTTGGAATGGTTCATGGAACCGGTTCAAAGAGGTGTGGCAGATCCACAGATCCGAGCCCTTCACCGTAATCGATCCGACGGCCCAGAATCCACCAGTTACCAATAGTGCCTATTCCCAAAAGGCACCCCAACTCTTCATTATCTATAAATAGTCCTCTGCAGTTTGTCAATCATTCATTCCATCATTCAGTGAGTAAGCATTCAATAGTAATTAGAGAGAGAAAGCATATTGAAGCATATAATATTTCTTTCAAGTCCAGAAGTTCCAAACAGTTAGTTTGTTCGCCGAAGTCGTTAGTTTGAAGTGCTTCTACTAACGATTGTAAAGTCGTTGCATCTTACGAGAAGATTGTCAGTAACCGTTAGCACCAGTGCGGGGCAATTACTTCTTACGAAGATTGTGTCTAACACAAGCCTCGACTCTTTGCATTCCCGGTTTAATTCAGTTTTTCCGGTTTTCATTTCTTTTCCCGATTTTATTATTTTCAGTTATTTTCTTAAAGAAAGCCTTTTCGAATTTCCGTTATATTTTCCTAACAGTGTACATTACTTAACTAGCTAGTGTACACAAGTTAATTAGCTAGTGTACACAAGGACTTGTCCAGTATAAGTCATATGGCTAGTGTGCACGAGTTAACTAGCTAGTGTACACAAGGACTTGGCCAAGACCAAGTCAAGGTATTGTCCAGTATAAGCCATATGGCTAGTGTGCACGAGTTAACTAGCTAGTGTATACTATATACTTTGACCTCTGATTAGTGGATTTTCTGCTTAAGATAAATGTTTCCGACATTCATATGCTTCAGTTGATGCTATGTACTGAAGAACTCTCATTATATTTATGGTTGAATGTCAGGTGAGGAGGATAATGGAAGGGAATCGTCGAATGGGAATGGTAAATATTGTGAATTATGGCTGCTTTATTAATGACTATGACCAATGGTACCACATTAACTCATTGTCGCTGGTTGTGGTCTGAATAATGTAGGTTATCACAGACCACTACAGGATCCGTAGCTGATTATGCTTGTGAAGTGGAGATTACAGAGTATGTTTCAATCACATCTTATTGTTAGAAAAAAAAAAAAGAGGGGACAAGTTCTTATATAGCTGATGCTATACTGATATACGCTAATTCAGCCCTTGTTTTCATGCAGTTGTACATTATATACATTACTATTGTACATTATTTAACTAGCTAGTGTACACTAGTTAATTAGCTATATGGCTAGTGTGCACGAGTTACCTAGCTAGTGTACACTATATACATTACTATTGTACATTACTTAACTAGCTAGAGTACACTAGTTAATTAGCTAGTATTTTAAAAATTAGACATTGTTCAATATTATTTTTTCAAAATCCTATCTTCAGGGGTCTAGTTTGAATCGTCTCGTCAAGACAAAAAAATCAGTGTTTTCGAATTTTTTTTTCGACTTATAGATATTGAGATATTTTATTTTGAAATTTGAGGGGGATTTAGTTCACAATAATTACGAAAATGCCACCTCCTCTATCTTTTTTTTAATCCTGAAGATTGGATGTGTTTTTAATCCAAATGGTTGAGTTTAGTTCTCATGGTTCTCATATAAATTTGGCTCTCATTTGAATAAATTACCTCTCTATATATATATATATATATATATATATATATATATATATATATATATATATATATATATATACTAAATATTTTGGTTGGATACATTTAATTCTGATTTTCTATTGATTCTTTATTTTTATCATTTCTTTAATTTGTTTATACTAAATATTTTCACCTACCCAGTTTCAAAATCCATACTTTTAGTATATGAAAGTAGGCGAAAACGCCTAGGGTTGTGCCACCTCGCAAGGTTTTTGGTTTCTCTAGCCTCTCAAGCATCCACGTCAGCCGGGAATTGAAGAGTTCAGGACCTTTGTACTCCTGGTAATTCGTTGTAAGACATAGGTAATAAGATAAGGTATATGAATAGGTAAAGGTTATAAATTAATGCAATATAATACAATTATAAGGGTAAATATACTTGCTTTCAATACTAGATGAATGTATACTTCACAACTATGCATCTGCAAAGTACATTGTGTATTTACATTATCTCGTTAACTGACTAAAGTTACATAACAGTTGGTATTAAGTGCAATGTATATACTCATCTAATAATCACATGTACATTGTATATGTACCATTAGAATAAGAACATTATATTGACTACTTATAATGTATTCTACTTTAAAGAAAAGAACTCACTGAGAAGCAATAGCTATTTGAACTAGAAAACTATAATAGGTCAATATACCTGGTATAGGCTGATCATTAAGTAGGAAAACCTCGATTTTAATAGAAACTGAAGAAACAAATTCTCAAAAGACACAACCGCATGTATTCTCAACTGAACTAAGCTCTTAATTATCTTATACTTTAAATACTCATGTAATTATCCAGTGTCTAGTGTCATATTCACATCTGCAAGGAATAACACAATTCAGGTATTATTCGAATTCTCCCTGGGAATAACTGGTGACTGCAAATTTCTTTTCAAGCATAGAAATCCTATAATTATATCACAATAGTCTTAAGCATTCACTTAGATAAAGATATTGCAAATATACAATGTATTTGTTTCTTGCAGAAAGTGAATACTTACAATTTCATTCTCTTCTCATGCAGCTATAAGATTTCAGATGGCTCCACAAAATGTCCTTATCTGGCAGCTTCAGAAAGGTCGTTGTGAAAAAAAATTCCTTATACGTGTCTCTCTCATATGGAAGTCCTATAATACGAAGAAGTTTCGTGTATTGATCAGTATGGATCTTTTAGCTATTGATGAACAGGTAAATAATAAAACTACAATTTATTTTGATTTAAAACTGAATGAGGAAGAAATACACAGTAATAAATCTCATGTTAATTGTCATTTTTTCCCTCTTACAGGCAGACTCTATACATTGTTGCATCAGAAGTAAATTTGTTCCTGATTTTGAAGGTTTATTTGAAGAAGGATCTTGCTATACCGTTAAGAATTTTACAGTCGAGTATAGTAAATCAGCTTTTCGCATAGTACATCGTGACCTCTGTATTTTGTTTGATGCCTCCACTGTCGTAGAAGAGATTGTTAAGGATATTCCGAAGATTCCTAGGCATAGTTTCAACGTTATACCCTATGAAAGGCTTTTAGAAATCTGTGATGACAGGAAGAATCTTTGTGGCAAGTGTTTGTTCAATGTTATCTTTTCTTTCTCCTATTTGTTTGAATGAATTTGAATTGTACAATTAACTTTAGTCTGTATAGATGTCATTGGATATGTACGTGGTGTGTCGGCTATTGGTCATCGCATGAGCAACTTACAACAGGTTTCTATGCAATATATTGATATTCAAGATGCAAGGTTTGTATTGATTTATATTAATTTTCATTTGATTTGACTTTGATTATAATTTACTAAATCATAGTAAATCTGCAGTGAGAATAAATTGAGAATTACTCTTTGGGGATATGAGGTTATTGAAAAGGGTAAGAGTCTCGCTACAAGCATGCAACGTGTATGGATTATATCTTCAGTTATCGCGAAGCCCGAATCTAATGGTGTGTACATCTAATAATTAATTAATGTGAATTTGATTTTCATAAATTTCCAAACATTCATATGTAATTCTATTTTCTAAAATGTAATTGCATAGATAATCTCAGTGTGTCTTCGAGCAGCGCAACAACATTTCACAATGACAATGAAATACCTGCGATTGATGACTTTATAAAAAAGTAAGTTATTCAAAAAATTATCCTTTTTTAATAACCCTTTTCCCCTCAAATCACTTTCTACACTTACTCCCTCTAATTGATATAGGATTGGAACAACCAAAGTTGGCAATGAAATAGGAACCATACCTATGTATCCTACTTTTATTGCAAAGGAGGAATATGAAAAAAATAAAATGCTTATTCGGGATGTGAATGAGCTTCTTTTAAAGTGTGAGAAGATGGTAAGAATTGATCTAAATCCAAACAATACTTTATGTTTATGTTTAATGCAAAACTTACGAATGGTTCTGAGTGAGGAGATAATTTCGTTTTTTCTTTAATTAAATTGCAGAAGAGCCCGTTGTATGTTTATGTCAGTGTCTCAACCATTGAGGAAACAAATGGTTGGAAATACAACTCCTGTTCAAGTAGTATTTTTAAGAAAAAAGTTCTACCTAAGGATGGCAAGTTATTCTGTAATGGATGTGAGAAGTATGAAATGTATCCAGTTATAAGGTATCAGCCAAACTATTTACATTCATTTAATTCCATTATTTTCTTGGTATATATTATTAATTTTTGATTAAGTTTTTTATGTCTTAAGGTATAGGGTGGAGGCAGAGTTACATGATGGGACTGGCTCATTGAGGTGTGTTATGTTTGATAATAGCCTAGAGAAGTTATTAAACATAAAGGCCTCAGATTTGTCACAGATAGTGAAAGAGGTAACTTTGAATCATTTTCAATATAATATATGTTCCTCCCCCCCCCCCCATTTTTTTTCCCCTATATAACTAAATTCTTAATGATTGTAACTGTAGGAAGGGTATGCAGAACCCTTACCTGGACAGCTGCGTAAAATAATTGGTAAATGTAATGTGTTTCAACTTGAGTTTAATGAGCGCAGTAGAGGCATCAATTACGAGTGTTTCACAGTTAAAAGAGTTTTGTTTGAAAGTGATATCCGTGCTCCAGATGCTGATGAGGTAATACTGAGTTGATTTGCAGGACATTTTGGTCTTAGTCTATTATAAAATATAATGAATATATTACAATCTTTTTTTTTATTTATTTCCAGAAATGTAATATTGTTAGCCAACCCAATACAATTGACATTTATGTTAAAACCCCAGTTGCTGGTGAGAAAAGGAACAATCTGAAGATAAGGTCCGCTTTTCCCATTGTAGTTTAATTACTGAATTTATTTTCTGTAAAGGGAATGTTGTTTAAATAAGATTCATTTTTCTAACTGAAATGCAACAGCTACAATGTTTTTTTGTAAAAAAAATTACTGTTTCTTCTCTTATATTTATATACTGACTCACTTCATTGCAACTTCAGTGAGCAGACATCTGGGCAAGTTGCGGAGTCACATGAACCAGATAACGTAAAAGGAAAAGGCGTAGTTCCAGCCAAGAAAACAAGGAGAGGATTAGGGTTTTAACAATTATATGTTCGAGACTTCTTTAAACTATTTTTTCTTAAGTTGTTAAGTAGTTATGCCGTGTTTTAGCTAAGATTTTTTTATATGTTTTTGGTTAATTTGTGAACAGATGCAGTGGTTTTACGTTATTTTGTTAATTAGTTTTTGTTTAAAAAAAAGTGGTTAAGCTACCTATAGTGAATTCATGTTTTGTCTATGCTTATTGATATATTTTTTTTTCTTTTTAAATTGGTTCATGTGCAAAATTATTTTTTTGCTATTTTGCTGAGTAGCTTGATGCTATATGAAGGGATTTTAAAAATGTGTTTGATAATTTGAGAGGAAAAGAAAGAGGGAATCCCCTGTGCTATTGACTATTTTAGGGACATAAGAACATAAATTGGCCATTACCGTTTGATTGAGATTTTTCTCTGTTGAATATTTTTTTTTCAAAAGTATGTATTTACCTTTAGATGACGAGGGGAATTGTATAATAAGAAAGGAAAACTGTATGCTTTGCTTATTTGAGAGGAGTTCCTTATTGAAATCTCCTTTCCATTTGGATAACAAGGGAAATGAGCCGGATAAAATTGCCTTATAGATTTGGGAGTTGAAAAGTATCAAAGGTCAAGATAGAAAGTTATTGCAGGAGAATGTTTTGAGTTGAAAGAGTTGAGTATAAGGAGGATCTTATGCATTCTTAAGATGAAGTGAAACCCTTTTGTTCAAATTTATTATTAAATTCATGTGATGGTTAAGTTCACAATGCCCTTTTCTATATACCATGACTTTTTTAACTTTATATGTACATGTATCTCAAAGCAATTGAGGTTTTGAATTCCAAATCATATTCCAATTAGTAGGTGGATACTCTTTCCTGTTTCATTCTGATCAGAACCAACTGAAAGTATGACAAGGAAGAGACTTTGTGAAGAAATTGCTGGGAGCTCTGTTGAACCAGGTGAATCGGTTTAATATAGGACAAATAACACTTGCAAATATATTTCAAAGTTGAATTAATTTGATTTTGTTATTGATATTTTTCTGTTATTATTGTAGGTTCAATTTCTAAAGAACAGGCAAGAGCAAATCGTGTACACAGAAAAGCAAAGATTAGCATGAAGAAAAATAAGCATATATCTCTGAATCAAGGACCAGAAGTTCATCTACTAGGTAATAAAAGAATATGATTGTTTTACTTACGTAGTCAGTAACTTTTATTTGGTTTGTTCCGTTGCCTCCACTATTGTTCTTCGAACTTCAGTCTTTGTTGTTGTCTCACATGAAAAGATGATTAATTTTTTATTATTCTAGGTACAATCTCTAAAGAAAATGCAAGAGAAAATCTTGCACATAGAAGAGCAAAGATTATCATGATGAAAAATAAGCAAACATCTATTAGTCATGGACCAGAGACTCATATACTGGGTAAGAAGAGAATTAGATTGTTTTACTTACATAAATATTAACTTTTATTCAGTTTATTCCGTATCGTCCCCCGTTGCCCTTCGAACTTCAGTAATTGTATCTGTTTGAAAGTGTGATAAAGTTATTAAAAATTTCATTACAATTTGATGTTATACAGGA
This sequence comes from Adenophora triphylla var. japonica, assembly GCA_022495995.1. Taxonomy (NCBI): domain Eukaryota; kingdom Viridiplantae; phylum Streptophyta; class Magnoliopsida; order Asterales; family Campanulaceae; genus Adenophora; species Adenophora triphylla. The sequence goes on from JAFEMH010003837.1 coordinate 52,255, forward strand.
TCATCAAGTCAACAAACAAAACTGCAAAACTTGCCAAAAAAAAGAAAGTTGACACTTCCCTTTGAAGAGAGTTTCTCGGTCGGTGAATTTACAACATACAGTGTTAATATGTCAGGTATTCAAAAATTATTTGCTTATAATTCTAGAGGCAATTTCTATATTCAAATAACAATTATTAATATACTTTTATAGCTGAAATGAAAAAACTCTACGCAAAACATAGAAGAAATGAGAGGAAGAAGCGAAGGGCAATTCAGCGACATACTGATAATCATCCTATAGCTAACCCTGATAACGTTTTGCATCGTAGTGCTACACGTAGAGTGCCTGGTGAAGGTAAATAGCAAAGTTAGGATTTCATTTCATCAAAATGGATTTAATATACTGTTAGTGTAATCTGCAGGTGATATCGTAGATGATTTCCCAAGTGATATCGCAGATGATATCCTGGACTGAAAATTATATAGTTGTATATTTCTTGTTTATTATTTAATGGACTAACGTGCAAATATGGTCTGTATAGTCTATGGTTTATGGTTGTATTTCAGGGTGCAATAGCATCAAAGAAGGAGCTAGACACATGTGGAAATTGGAAGAAATGAATTAATACATTTTATGTATTAATTGCATTTTGGCATTCAACAACAACATGTATGTGGACTTTGTCAAAGGTTGTTGCTGAATTATAAAAGAGGTACAAGGATGAAAAAGCAAGGGAGTACAAGGCGTGGAAGCATGGCTTGAGGATTCAACAACTCGGTTGCTACAAAATAGGAAGTGGGAGCTAGAATTGTGGAAACAAATTAACCCACTCTCCCTATACTTCCTCCACGTGCAAGAGCAGCCCCAAGGCTGTTATTGGAGTAGCCTTCAAGTATTTGAAGACTATAAATAAGCTTGGAAGGTTTATTTGAAGATATGCCAATTATTTCATCACATTCACACCTTCGAAAAGCTTAGAGATAAAGTTCTTTGTTTGGTTCTTTTTAAATCCTTTCTCCCTTGTAATTTCGCACTTGATTACTTTGGTATCAAGGTGTGTGAAGGCTAGGATAGGATTCCGTTCTTAATCTCTTGTTCCATAGAGCTCAAAATAGATATAGCTATAGGGAACTTTCGGCTTTGTAAATTCATTCATAGTGATTATAAAGTCTTGCCTAAGAGGCACTCTCAAGTTATATTTATATAACTTGAGAAAAACAATTTTGGTGTTTTATTCCGCTGCAAACTCTTTTACAAAATTGTTTTATTTTCGAAGTGTGTGTGTGTGCCATCCCAAGTGCTATCATTGGTGCTGTTATCACCTTGGATATCACTTGTGATTCAAGCCGTGACAATTTCAATTGGTATCAGAGCCTCTCACTTGACGATACTAAGTGTTTGGTCCTCTTTATCATGGCTTTTGATCCTGCAAATCCAAACCAAAACGTCTTCCTGTTTTAGATGGTTCGAATTATGCATATTGGAAAATTCGCATTCGCTCGCATATCAAATCAATTGATCTTCGAGCATGGCGATCTATAGTTCGTGGGTACTCTCTTCCACTCTTACCTCCCGATGAGGATGGTGATGTTCAGTTAAACCCGAAGGTGAGTGGACGAATGAAGAGATCACTCTAGCTAACTATAATGAGAAAGCTCTTAATGCTATCTTTGAGCGGGTTGACATGCATATTTTTAAACTTATTCAAAATAGTTCCACAGCTCAAGAAGCTTGGGATAGTTTACAAAGGTTTTGTGAAGGGGATTCTAGTGTGCGTGAAAACAAACTTAGAGGTCTTACTGGCAAATTTGAAAGGTTGAGAATGGGTGAAAGTGATACCATTTCCTCTTATTTTGAAAAATTGTTTGACATTGCTAATGAGTGTCAACTTTTAGGTGAACCTTTTACAAACAAACAATTGGTTTCAAAGGCTATTATAACTCTCCCTGAGCGTTTTAATATTAAGGTTTCATCTATAGAAGAGGCTCACAATCTTTCTACTATGAACATCAATTCCTTAATGAGCATTTTAAAAAATTTTGAGTCAAACCTTGCTGAGCAAAGTGAAGCTTCTAAGGGCAAGAGTGTTGCTTTAAAAGTTCAATCCTCTAGTGGTTCAACTAATGAGGATGACGAAATTTTTGAGGAATTAGGCGAAGATGCCGTGTTGCCTTACTTACCAGGAAATATAACTCAATGGTGAGAAAATTTAACAAAGAAAATGTGCAGGTAAAGGCTAAAGAGCAACAAGCCAAGGTGTACAATTCAATGCCCAAGAGGACATTTCCATCTACTCGTAAAGGTGGTCCCATAAGGAGAGCATCATCGATCAATCCAGATCCGATCCAAAATACCTTGAATCAATCCAATGTCATGCTTGCTCGATGGGGTCATTACTCAAATGAGTGTGCTAACACTCTAAGGAAGATGGGAAAGAACCTATGGGTTTCTCTCAGGACAATGAGGATGAGGAGACCAATCAATCAAGATTCGCATCAAACAAGAATGGTGGTCACAAACCGTGACTCTGGATTCTGGGTCAGCTGATACCCCGTGTGATATCCAAAATGGGATAGCACCCGAGATATCATCCAACAGTATACGCATTTAAATTTGATAAATGCCGTTTGTTTTGTGGGTTCTCGTTAACATGGATGCAAAGTTGTTCACAAGATGAGAAGGAGTTCAAGAAGGATGAACTCATTTGTGGTCTTAAGAACCTTTGCAAAGAATTGGTGGATGAATGGAAGAAAGAGAACAAGAAGGTGATCTCTCTGTCCAAAGAGGTTCAAGACCTAACCGATGGCTTGACTAGATTGGAAGTTCAACTCACAAAGAAGGATGTGGAGCCGGACAAAGTCAAGAGCAAACTTACTCTTGCCGAGACAACATTCAAGAAACTCAATACGAGTTCTACCAAGTTAGATGCAATTCTTGGGTTGTCCAAACCACTCAAGGCAGGTATGGGTTTTCAAGAGTCTTTAAATGCTATTACATCTACTTTGTCTAATACGTAAGATAAGTTAATTTTTGTTAAAGAAAGAGATCATGTTGAACCAATATCTTCTCGATAAGTCTTCCGACAAGGTAAAAAATATGTAACTACCGTTACTCTACTCGACATTTGAAAAATAATTGTAAAACTCTCTTAAAGAAACAAATTCAGCCTCGTGTGATACCCGAAGTGCTACCTAGCATGTCGATATCACCGTCACGAAGAAAAATTATCAAAGTAGGAAAGTGTGGAAACCTAAGTCTAATTATGATATGTGATGTTGTATGCACCGCCTTAAAAACTAATGTTGAAGGTTCATGGTATTTTGATAGTGGTTGTTCTCGTCATATGACTGAACAAAAATATTTTTAAAGGAATATGAACCTATTCAAGGTGGTAGTGTAACATATGGTGGTGGTGGCAAGAGTAATATAGTAGGAAAAGGCGTATTAAATGTACCCGGATTTCCCGCTTTGAAAAATATTTTGCATGTTGATGGACCGGTAACTAATTTAATTAGTATTAGCCAACTTTGTGATGACAACCTTGAAGTAAAATTCAATAAAAACACTTGTGAAGTTTTTGATTGTACCAATAACTCGTGTTATGACCGGTACTAGGTCAAGTAATAACTGTTATCTTGTTGAGGATAAACAAGTGTGTCATTCTGTGAGGGTTGATGATGCTACCTTATGGCATCAAAAGTTGGGTCATGTCCATTTTCGTAACATTGTGAAACTCATTAATGCCGAAGCTATAAGAGGTATACCTAGTCTGGACATTAGTACAAAAATCATATGTGAAGATTGTTTAAAAGGAAAACAAACACGTGCTACCCATAGTGCTACCCAACATAATGAGGAGTATTCGGGACAACGCACCGTTTTCAATTAATGCATATGGATTTAATGGGTCCAATGAGGTAGACAGCTTAGGAGGTAAGAAATATACTTTTGTAATAGTTGATGATTTTTCTAGATTTACTTGGGTATATTTTTTAAAAGAAAAATCGAAACTTTTGAAAAGTTTAAAGTCTTACATGCTAAAATCAAAAACATGTTTTCTCGCTCTTATCATGCGAATAAGGTCTGATCATGGAACGGAGTTTGATAATTCATTGTTCTTTACTTTTTGTGAATTAAAAGGAATTAAACAGGAGTTGTCTGCTGCTAAAACACCTCAACAAAATGGGGTGGCCGAAAGGAAAAATAGGACCTTACTTGAGATGGCACGTGTGATGTTGTTTTCAAAAAGAATTTCAAAAAGATTTTGGGCCGAGGCCATAAACACAAACTTTGTCACACGGTCAATAGGGTTTTTCTAAGACCTCGGTACTAGAATGACACCTTATGAAATTTTGAATGGTAGGATACCAAAGGTTCATTATTTTCATACATTTGGGTGTGTGTGTTATGTTCTAAATGATCGGGATTACTTAGCTAAATTTGACTCTAAAAGTGATACGGCTATATTTCTTGGGTATGCTCAGATGTCGAGCATATAGGGTTTATAACCTTAGGTTAAAACCATTCAGGAATCAATTAACGTTGTTTTTGATGATTTAGCAAGTGTTACGTGTGATGGAGTACAGAATCTCCATTAATATTGCCGGAAGAACTGGAGAATCAAAATCAAGTAAGTGATACCCCAGGTGCCGCCAAAGTGTTGCCACCGATGGGATAGCATCTCCCAGATCACCCAAGACCAATCTAGCAATCGAAAAGGATGAACAGCCAGATGATGATCATGTGCATGAAGACTTGAGAAGGGATCCACCAGCCTAGGATCGAAGAGACCATCCTTCCTCTCAAATTATTGGAGAAGCTAGTGAAGGGGTACAAACAAGGAACAAAGGACATTTTAGTGACCGTGAAATGGCAAGGTATGTGTGTATGTCCACCACATACCACAAGGTAAAATATTCCTGTTTTGTCTCTTCTTTAGAACCCAAAAATATTTCTGAAGCTTTAAAAGATAATTTTTGGATACAAGCCATGCAAGAGGAACTTGACCAATTTGCTCGTAATGAAGTTTGATGTTTAGTACCACGTCCTAGTAATACAAATGTTATTGGTACTAAATGGATTTTCAAAAACAAATCAGATGAGCAAGGAAATATTGTTAGGAACAAAGCTCGTCTCGTAGCACAAGGTTACACCCAAATTGAAGGTGTTGACTTTGATGAGACCTTTGCTCCCGTTGCTAGAATAGAATCCATAAGACTCCTCTTGGCTATAGCTTGTTTTCTAAAAATTACTTTGTTTCAAATGGATGTTAAAGCCGCCTTTTTAAATGGTTATTTAAAAGAAGAAGTTTTTGTTGAACAACCAAAAGGATTTGAAGATCCTAATCTACCAAACCATGTATATAGACTTGATAAAGCTTTATATGGCTTGAAACAAGCTCCACGTGCATGGTATGGTCGCTTAACCTCTTTCTTACTTGAATATGGATTCACAAGAGGTGAAGCGAGATAGGACCTTATTTATCCTAAGGCATGGCAAAGAAATAGTCATTGTTCAAATCTATGTTGATGACATAGTCTATGGCTCTACTTCTCAAACGTGTTTAAAAGATTTTGTAGAGGCTATGACATCAACATTTGAAATGAGCATGATTGGAGAGTTAACATTCTTTCTAGGCTTGCGAGGTGAAACAATCAAATGAAGGAATATTCATTTCACAAAGCAAGTATGCAAAGAGCCTAGTAAAAAGATTTGGGTTGGAAGGAGCAAAAAGTTCAAAAATCCCCATGTGTTCTTCTCTCAAACTTGGTAGAGATCAAGTAGGTGAGGATGTTGATCCTACTCTTTATCGTTCAATGATAGGTAGCCTTCTCTATCTCACTTCTAGTCGTCTGATATCATGTTCGGCGTGTGTGTTTGTGCACGTTATCAAGCCAATCCTAAAGTCTCTCACCTTAATTGTCAAAAGATAATTAAATATGTTTCAGAACAAGTGAATTAGGGATTTGGTTTAGTAAGGATACTAATACCAATTTGGTTGGCTTTAGTGACTCGGATTGGGCGGGGATATGGATGATAGGAAGAGTACTAGTGGGGGTGTTTTTACTTGGGCAACAATTTAGTTTCATGGTATAGTCGTAAACAAAATTGTGTTTCTCTCTCCACACTGAGTCGAGTATGTGGCGGTACCGGTAGTTGTTGTTCACAACTTATTTGGCTAAAACATATGTTAGATGACTATGGCCTAGAGTAATTCTTTGACTATGTCTTGTGATAACTTTGAGTGCTATCAACATTTCAAAAAACCCAGTTCAACATTCCCGTACCAAACACATTGACATACGTCATCATTTTCTTAGAGATATGGTAGATAAAGGCCTAATTAATATTGATCATATTGATACTAAGTATCAACCGGTGGCATCTTTACGAGGCCTTAGACCACGAGAGAGATTTTCTAGTTTGAAAAGATCTCTTGGTCTTTGTAATCTACGAGTCGTTCGTCGTGCTACCCCAGGTGATGTTATCACTTAGGGTAACACTTGTATATTAGTGTATTTTTCTTTCTTTGCTTATTTACTTAAAAAATATACTTTATTATTTGTTTAATCTAGCTAGCTTAGTTCTAGCGTGGCACATGCCGACCTTTTTGTTATGGTAGGTTATTATTTAGGTTAGCACGTCGATATCATTCCCCTTCATATGCTTAAAGTGACAAAGTCACTAATCTTTTCTTTTGATAAATAAAAGGCAAAGGCATTTTTCATACTTTTCTCTCGAGCTCGGGGCACGGTGTTCACGCAACGATGTACTCTTGCCAATGAGAAGGTATGAGGTGATTTATGCCGAGTATTAGGGACATGGAGTTCGCTACTACGGTGTACCCTAGTTGAAAGGCATAGATCACTTGGTCTCTACACTTGAAATATAACTTGAAGCACGGAGCTCGTTACTACGTTGCTTTCTTGTTTAAAGAAGTGTATTGAGACCTGTTTAACAAGCAATGTACTTAAAAAATTATATATAGGCATATAATGCCTAAAGTGCATGAAAAATGCTCAGCTTGTTATGCCTGAAGTGTCTAAAAAAAGGCTAAGCTTATTATGCCTCAAGTGTTTGGAACTAAAAAAATATTTATCAAGGGGTTTTATATCATATGTGTTATCCTACGTGTTGCCATCATTGCCTTAACACATTAGTGTGTGCTATATTAGTTTTTTTATTTATTTTCGAAATATTGTTGATTAATTTCTCAAAATCTGAAAGTTTTTTTAATTAAAGAGTTTACGATTTTGAAAACGTCTTCAACAAGTTTCCTTTATTTTTGGTAAACTTAATTAAGTAACTAACCCTTATTTATTTAATTTGTGCATATAATATTTTGGGCTTAGTTACAAATTATTTAGTTTACTTACTATTTTTTATTCTTTACGTTTTTACTTAAAAAAAAAATTATTTTTTATTTTTTATTTTTGCAACCGTGTTTTTAAGTTGTTTGGGGGTTTTATTTTAAAGGTGTGGTTAGGGTTAGTGTTTAAATATGTGGATAGGGTTAAAGGAGAGATTAAATAGGGGTAGATTAGATGGACTCTTAGATGTCAAATCAATTTAAGAGTTTGTTCCCCACTTAATCTTTTTCTCCTATTTTCTCTCAACCTCCTCCGTATCTCTCTCTCTATCCGTTACCCTCAACCTCTCTCTAAAACCCTCCTTCCAGCGTCTTCTTCTCTTCTCAACCTAGGTCAAAAATACGTTCCAAAAATTTCCTCAAATCTCCATGGCATCTCCATCCAAAGCTAGTACCGAACCTTCCCACACGGACCAAATGGACATCTCACCTAGCATTGCTCCTTCCGTGGCATCTCGCGTGGCCATGGAAACTTCCCCAATGATCACTCCAAGCTCTTCTCCACCAACAATGGCAATTGTTCCTACCTCTGGCCCCAATGCCTCGTTTGATCAAGGCATTCCTAAAGTGACTCTCATCCCTGCCGAGCCAAAAAGGAAGAGGAAAGCCCCAACTGCCAAGCTGTCTCCCCAAATTGCAAAAAGGAGGTCTTCCAACCGCATTAGATCAATCAGGTCCAAGGCAACTTCAAATACCACCTCTGATCCGGTTGAAGTCTCAGAAAGCTCTATTGATGTGTCCTCACCCCATGTGAGTGACGAGAACTTTGAAGCAAACAAGGAAAAGGAGCCTTCTGTGGACTCATTTGATGCTTGGGTAGATGGTGATGAAGAGGAGACTCTCTCTGATTTTCAGAAAAAGAAGGCCAAGGGCAAAACTGTGAGTGCTACCAGAAGTGCTAGCAAGAAGAGGATATCATCTGAGGTAACACTTGCCCCCTCTTGGTTCCTAAACATTCCTCTAGTGATAATTCCTGGTGATGAGGTTACTCAACTGAAGAGGATAAAGCTTTTCCAAAACCTTTTCTTACTTTGGAGTAGTATAAAAAGGAAAATATGGAACTTTGGTTGAATAGTCTAAGTAAGAGAATTTTAAAAGAGAGCACATTGATGAGGGTCGGTTGGAAAAGGAAGGAGTGGTTCAGTTTTTAAAGGACAGAATTTTATTAATGCTAATAATCATGCATCGAGTTTTGTTGAGAGTGTTATTCGCAATTTCTTTGCCAATTTGCATGCTCATTTGGATGATGAAGGGTGCTAAATATGGAAAAGTGTTTGTTAGGGGAAGAGTCTATTCTTTTACTCCCTGCCCGATTAACAAAGTTTTAGGCCTCCCTAATGTAGATGATGAGAGCATTAGGGTCAATAGAGATGAAATGGTAAAATTGCTCACTCACAACAAAGCTGAGTCTTGGCCTTTGAAAGAGAAACTTCATGCTTCTAGATTATCTTCTCTCTATTACGTACTACACAAACCGTGCATCTTCAATTGGCTTCCTACAACTAATGAACCTATTGTGACATTGGAGCATGCGAATGTGTTGTATAGATTGGGTAAAAATTTAATGATTAACTTTGGAAGATTAGTGTTTAAACACTTAGCTTCATGGGGTAGAAAAAAGGAAGTGAACATTAGCTTTTTCCCTATCCTTCTCTAATCTTCAAAGTTTTGGTATTTCAATCCTTGCCCATTGAAGCCTCGATGTTTTTACCACTGAACACGAGTACTATACCGTTGATCAACAAGCGAAAAAGGGTAAAAGGTATACTAAAGATCTTCCTTGGAACAAATCGATGAAACAACCCCTGCTCCTCCCGGTGCTATCTCACGTGATAAACCCAGTGCTTCCCAGGTGTTGCCCTCATACTTTTGCAGGAAGCGTCTTTGCAAGTATTACGCATGAAACATGATGAATCTTTTGGGCAACTCTGGACCATCAATCCCAAAGGCTACGGTTCTCAACTTCACTTGCACAAGCTTGAGTCAAGTGCAATAGGAGAACTTCTGGCCGAGGAATGGGCTAAGCTTAGCGGGTAACGAGATGCTTTTATTGATGAAATTTCTTCCCAAACAGGGGGAGGATCTGCTTCTTCTTGGAACCACGGAGAGTGCTGGTACTCTGCGGGTGCTACCACCGATCTTTGGCCCAAGTGATGGTGGAAGTGATAGGGAAGGAGATCAGGAGGAAGGAGAGGAAGAAGAGGAGTTTGAAGAAGAAGAAAGCTGAACCTTAAGGTTGATAAACCTGAAGGTTTATGTTGCCACTATCATATGGGTGACTGTTTTTGTGGTGGTCCTACAAACAATGTTTTTATTTTGGTGATGGTGGTGGTTCCTTAAACAATTTACTTTTATTTTGTTTATATTTGCTAAAACACTTTAGTGGTTTGTTAAATAACTTAATCTGCTAGGATGTTTTCTTTTTTTTTGCTAATTTTGGATGATATTTTGCTACAATGGTTATGGTTTTTAATGGTTACTTAGTTTATTTCGAAAACTTTTTAAAGTTTGAAATAAATTAGTTTATTATGATAAATCATTGTTTAGGATTAGCTCCTTGATTAAGGGGGAGTTAATTTTTGTGGAGATATTATTCTATGGTCTATGCTCTGTACATTTGTATATAGACTTATCCTACAGGACAGCAGCACATTAAGTTTGGAAAGAAATATCCAACTAAGGGGGAGATTGTTAGTGTAATCTGCAGGTGATATCGTAGATGATTTCCCAAGTGATATCGCAGATGATATCCTGGACTGAAAATTATATAGTTGTATATTTCTTGTTTATTATTTAATGGACTAACGTGCAAATATGGTCTGTATAGTCTATGGTTTATGGTTGTATTTCAGGGTGCAATAGCATCAAAGAAGGAGCTAGACACATGTGGAAATTGGAAGAAATGAATTAATACATTTTATGTATTAATTCGTAATTTTGGCATTCAACAACAACATGTATGTGGACTTTGTCAAAGGTTGTTGCTGAATTATAAAAGAGGTACAAGGATGAAAAAGCAAGGGAGTACAAGGCGTGGAAGCATGGCTTGAGGATTCAAAATAGGAAGTGGGAGCTAGAATTGTGGAAACAAATTAACCCACTCTCCCTATACTTCCTCCACGTGCAAGACCAGCCCCAAGGCTGTTATTGGAGTAGCCTTCAAGTATTTGAAGACTATAAATAAGCTTGGAAGGTTTATTTGAAGATATGCCAATTATTTCATCACATTCACACCTTCGAAAAGCTTAGAGATAAAGTTCTTTGTTTGGTTCTTTTTAAATCCTTTCTCCCTTGTAATTTTGCACTTGATTACTTTGGTATCAAGGTGTGTGAAGGCTAGGATAGGATTCCGTTCTTTATCTCTTGTTCCATAGAGCTCAAAATAGATATAGCTATAGGGAACTTTCGGCTTTGTAAATTCATTCATAGTGATTATAAAGTCTTGCCTAAGAGGCACTCTCAAGTTATATTTATATAACTTGAGAAAAACAATTTTGGTGTTTTATTCCGCTGCAAACTCTTTTACAAAATTGTTTTATTTTCGAAGTGTGTGTGTGTGCCATCCCAAGTGCTATCGTTGGTGCTGTTATCACCTTGGATATCACTTTTGATTCAAGCCGTGACAATTTCATATACAATTCCTTATGTCCTAATATATTTTATCTACAGATAAACATTCCACAGAAGTTTCTTACTATGGACTGCCTGAATTTAATTGCAAATATTGTCGTGCTATTTTCTGGGGACGCGAACATGTGAAAAAGAATTCAAGAAAAACATATCCTGTGTATGGTCTATGTTGCAGAAATGGTAAAATTGAGCTTCCTCCTCGGCGTGAACCACCTGAGCCATTACGATCATTATTGTATGGAGATTTGGGATCAGTCTCAAGCAAATTTGCCGAGAATATCCGACCATATAACTCCATGTTCGCTATGACATCTATGGGGGCTAAAGTTGATACTTCATTGAATAAAAATGGTTCTGTTTATGTTTACAAGATAAGCGGCCAAAATTATCATCGGATAGGGTCTATGTTGCCTCAAGAAGGTAAATCACCGAGTTTTCTTCAGCTATATGTTTATGATACAGAAAATGAAGTACAAAACCGAGTAAATGCTGTGAATCATGGAGAATGCAATGAGGGATTGTCTCCTGAAGTTATTCAGCAGTTAATTGAGATGTTGAATACTCACAATGAATTAGTTAAAGCTTTTAGAACAGCTAGAGATTTATATAGAGAAGAAAATGCTAGAAATTTCACCATAAAATTGGTCAAGAGAAGAGCAAATAAACCACGACAATATTCAGCCCCAACCACGTCTGAAATAGCCATGTTAATAGTCGGGGATATGGCAAACACGAATGGAGAAAGAGACCTAATCATTCAAAGTACAGATGGTGTCTTACGAAGAATTAGTGATCTTCATCCACTATTCATGGCATTGCAATATCCCATTCTCTTTCCATACGGCGAAGATGGCTTTCATTTAGAGATTCCGTATATTCAGAATAATGGTCAGAGAAAGACAAAGCGAAAAAAATGTAACGGCAAGAGAGTACTATGCCTATGTATTGCAGCAGAGGAATAATTAGGGCCAGACTTTACAGTATGGAGGGCGACTTTATCAACAATACATTGTTGATTGTTATACTCAAATTGAACAAGAAAGACTTCGTTTTTTTGAGAAATAACCAGGGAAATTTGCGAACAGAACTATACAGAAATGTATATGATGCAGTGCAAAAAGGAGATTCAGACTCAAAGAATGTTGGAATGCGAACTATTTTGCCTGCCTCATTTACGGGAAGTCCACGGTATATGGTTCAAAATTATCAGGATGCAATGTCAATATGTCGGGTTTATGGAAATCCAGATTATTTCATCACATTCACGGCAAATCCAAATTGGAAAGAGATAACAGATCTCATGAGTCAATGTGGTGGTCAAAAAGCTGAAAACAGGCCAGACATAGAATCCAGAGTTTTCAAGTTAAAATTGGAAGAAATGATTCATGATATCCTCGAAAATGAAATATTTGGCAAAGTAGAAGCAGGTATAAGATTCTTTATTTTTTATATGTGTGAGTTTACAAAGTAATGATTGCCATTTAATGTTGAATTTTTTTTTCAGTGTTATACACAATTGAATTTCAAAAACGAGGATTGCCACATGCACACATCATTTTTTGGGTGAATAACGCAGGCAAACTAACATCACCAGAACTGCTAGATACAATGATTTCAGCAGAGATACCTGATCCTTTGGCGGATCCAGTGAGTTATGACGCAGTTAAACAGTTCATGATGCATGGCCCATGTGGGAGTGCTAATCCATACTCACCATGCATGATTGATGGTTAGTATATTTTTTTAAACAGAAATGTCATATTATATATTTAATTAACTTCAAATTCAATTCAATTATTCAAATGTTCCAGGGGTTTGTTCCAAACAATTTCCCAAATCATTTCAAAATCAGACAACAATTGATGAGAATGGCTGCTCGATTTATAGGAGAAGGGATACAGGTGTTACAGTTGACAAAAATGGTATAATGCTTGACAACAGGTATGTTGCTGCCTATAATAGATACTTATTGGTGAAATACCAAAGCCATATAAATGTTGAAGCATGCAATAAGTCAAAGTCAATTAAATATCTTTTCAAATATATCACTAAAGGTCCCGATAGGAGCACAATTGTTATTTCGAGCTCATATGATTTCGAGGGATCAACATCATCCACAAATTCAGATGGAAATGACGAAATCAAGACCTTTCTCGACTGTCGATATATCTCAGCATGCGAAGCTGTATGGAGAATTTACGAGTTTCCTATCCATTATAGGAGACCGGCAGTTGAGAAATTATGCTATCATTTGGAAAATGAGCAGCTATTAATTTTCAATGACGATGACCCTCTGCCTAGAGTTATTAACACTGAAAAGGCAAGGACAACAATGTTTACAGAATGGATGGAAATGAATAAAGTTGATCCAAGGGCAAGGTTTTTAACATACGCTGAGTTCCCAACCAAATATGTGTGGAAAAAGGGGAATTTAATGTGGAAAAGGCGAGAGTCTGGAAAGACTATAGGCCGTCTAACGTACGCACACCCAAGTTCAGGTGAAAGGTACTATTTGAGATTGCTTTTAAATATTGTTAAAGGGTGTGAGAATTATGAAGACATTAGAACAGTGGAAGGTGTAGTGCACCCAACCTTGAAAATGGCATGTTATGCACGTGGACTTTTGGAAGATGATGGGGAATGGCATGAGGCCATTGATGAAGCTAATCATTGGGCCAGTGCTTCGCAGCTTAGGGATTTATTCGTAACAATTATACTCTTCTGTGATGTATCAGATGCAGGGCATTTTTGGAAATGTAATTGGCACAAAATCAGTGACGATATTTGTATACAGCTGTCATAAACAGGTTGAGGTCTGAAGGAAAAAATGTTCTTGCTGTTGCTTCTTCAGGTAAAAAAATATAGACTAATTTTTTTTTAAAATTAGTTTAATAAATTCACTTGGTCTGTTTCTTTTCCACTTTTACTTTTACTATAGTTTGTTGACATTTTAAATATAATCAACAGGAATAGCATCTTTACTGCTACCAGGAGGTCGAACGGCATATAGCAGATTCAGAATTCCCTTACATATTGATGAAAATTCTACATGTCCAATAAAGCAGGGCTCACAGCTTGCGGAGCTGATTCAAAAGACGGAATTAATAATTTGGGATGAAGCACTGATGGATTCTAAATATGCTTTTGAAGCTGTAGATAGGACACTTAAAGATATTTTGAGAGATACTCCAACTTTTGACATTGAAAGGCCATTTGGGGGTAAAGTGGTTCTTTTGGGTGGCGATTTCAGACAAATCCTTCCAGTCATTTCAGGTGGTAGCCGAGGCGACATTGTCATGTCTTCGTTGAACAGTTCCTACTTATGGATTAGTTGTGAATTATATGCTCTGAAACAAAATATGCGATTGCAAGCATCTGCCATGCAAGGAAATGAGAATAATTTAAGTTTAGAGGATTTTTCACAATGGATTCATAGAATAGGAGATAGTCAAGAAAAGGCAAGAACAAGCGGAGACGTTGAAGAAGCGGAATGGGTAAAAATACCAAAAGAAATACTTTTAGATCCTACCGAAAAACCAATTGAGGATATATTCAATTCCACTTATCCAGATTTTGGATGTAGGAAATTTGACCTCGATTACTTGACAAACAGAGCTATTTTAACTCCAAGGAATGAGGTCGTGACGAAATAAACTCATACATCATGGATTTGGTGGATTCTAAAATGAAAGAATACCTTAGTTATGACAGAATTGACATGTCAGCTGAAAGCACTTTGAATCATGAAATGTTGTATCCTGTTGAATTCCTTAATAGCTTAAAGTTTACCGGTATACCTAATCATACACTGCGGCTTAAGATTGGAATACCTATTATGTTGCTTCGAAATGTCAGCCCAAGTCAAGGTCTTTGCAATGGCACGAGACTTATTGTCAAGCAACTAGGTAAAAGAGTTATTGAAGCTACCATCATTTCTGGATCAAATATTGGGGATAAAGTGTAATTTCTCGGATTACATTAACATCAGCAGAAGGAAAACTTCCCTTTGTCTTAAGAAGGAGACAATTTTCTGTTAGAGTTTGTTATGCAATGACGATAAACAAGAGTCAAGGACAAATACTAGGAAATGTTGGTTTGTATTTGCCCCAACCAGTGTTTAGTCATGGACAATTGTATGTCGTTGTTTCTAGGGTGAAGACACCAGACGGACTGAAAATTTTATGCCTAGAAACAGATGATGAGTACAAAGGTTTGACTAAGAATGTTGTGTACAAAGAAATATTTGATAAATTATGTTATTAATAATTTTCAGTTAGCAAATGTCTGTTTAACAATGCAATTTATATGTCTTAAACATTATTGGCAATACAAATAATTTATAATAATTATTTGAGTATTCTGAACCTTATTCATTTCATACGTATGAAACATGTAATGTTATTGAATCAAAAGGAAGTTACTTTTACTGTCGAATGAGGGTTATTTTTTTATGTTTCTTCACAAATTATTTCTCCATATCTCCTATTGTCTTCGTCCTACCATCGTCATTTGCAAAAAAATTATCTTGCCATGACATGCTAAGGATAGTGTAAGACCCGTATAAGGTGACGTTATGTGTTGCTATTTTTGTCTATCTAACTTTACAATTTACTTTAGATATTCATTATATTCTAAATTTTGTATTTTAATTTTGAACTTAGTTCGATTATGTTTCTTACTTAATGTTAATCTTTTCATCTTAATTATGTTCATTCGCGTACGGATACTTTATAACAGATAAAAAAAGAATCAGTAAAAGCCTAATTGCCAAGAAAAGAAAAGGAAATTTACGCCTACTCAAGCATGTAACCATCTAACATAATATTCTGAACATATTTCCATTACATTAAACATACTAAAAACCCCCAAAATATCAAACTGGGATCAAGTTTGATAACATCTTTATCTTTTTAAATGTTCCAATATTTTAATTACATTTTATAATAAAATCATGGCGTAATATTCTATATCTTTTTAGGTGTTACATTCACGAGAAGATTTGATTAATTTGGTACAAAGTATGAGATTTTCTCTTGGGTATGCTATTGTAATAAAAAGATCGGTGAAAAACTCATCTGGAAAGATTCCTAAAATTGTATTTCAATATGATCGAGGAGGTATCTACAAAAGTAATAAAATCTCCACAAGACATACTGGTACAAAAAAAATTGGGTGTCCATTTAAATTAGAAGGAAAATTTTTGCGAATGAGTGATTGTTGGAGACTGAAAGTAATATGTGAATTACATAATCACGATCCTGCATTACATACGGAAGGTCATCCATATTCAAGGAGGTTGTCTGGAGATGAAGCTAGGTTAGTGGAAGATTTGTCAAGAAAAAACGTGAAACCACGAGATATCTTGACAACACTAAAACAACAAAATTTGGATAATGTGTCTAGTATCAAAACCGTATACAATGCACGCCATAAGATTAGAACGGTGGAAAAAACTGGTAGAACTCAAATGCAAGTTGTTATGTCGTTTTTACAGCAAAACGACTATGTTTTTTAGTTTCGCACAAATGATTCAGCTAATGAATTAGAAGATTTATTCTTTGCTCACTCAAAATCGTTGGAGATATGGCGTGCATTTCCACATTTGTTGTTGATGGATGCGACATATAAAACCAATTGATATAAGATGCCTCTCCTTGAAATTGTTGGTGTAACTTCAACTAATATGACCTTTTGCGTAGCATTTGTCTTCATGCTTAATGAAACAGAGTCAAACTATACTTGGGCATTAAGTTGTCTTAAGTCAACAATGCATGGATGTACCGCTCCACGTGTTATCGTCACAGATAGGGAGTTGGCTTTGATGAAAGCATGCAACAATGTGATTCCGAAAGCTAAAAGATTACTTTGTAGATGTCACATCTACAGAAGTATTTTGAAGAAGTGCAGACCATCATTAAAATCAAAGGAATCTTGGAATTCGTTCTATAAAGCATGAAATATGTTGGTTGAATCTGAAACTGAGGAAGCATACTTGTTCAATTTGAGACAACTTGAAACAACATTGCTAAACTTTTCAGGTATTCTTATATTATATATTCATATTTTGTTTATATTTATAAATAATATTCATAAAATTGAAATAAATTTGTTTTGAATTTTCAGGTGTCCTTAGTTATCTAAATGTAAATTGGCTGACACCTTATAAGGATATGTTTGTAGCTGCTTGAACCGACAAATTTCTTAATTTTGAAACTCAGAGTGGAGAGTCAGCATGCCAAGTTAAAAAAAAAAAATTGTAGTCCTCGATCGGATTTGAAAACATTATTGTCGTATATCCACCAAACACCATTGTCGTATATCCACCAGGTCTTCCAGTCACAAGTCATATCTATCGAAGCAAGTCTTGAACCAAATTATGAATTAAAAATATATATTGTTAAGTTTAGCAAATTAAGTATCTCATTTTTTTACATACTTTATTACTACTCGTATGTATACATACTCATTTAATTTGAGAATCTAATGTCTTTTTAAATACTTTATCCACTCGTCTCACAAAATATTATATTTAATTTGTCAACATTTTAAAATAATATTATGTTTTATTTATTTATATATGACTTGCACAATAGTAAAATTATACTAGAATTATTTTCATTTTTTAAAATGTAATATTTATTTATAACAAATTTAAAAAGAAAGTGCAATGTTTATTTTTAAAAAAAAATTGAGATTAAAAAACATTACATTTTTATTAAAATTAAAAATAAATAAATTTATGCAACTTGTAAAATTATAAAAATAGCAAAATATATTGGAGGAAGAAAAAAAGGTGGAACATTGAAATTTAAGACCTATTAATAAATATATGGGAATTATTTGGTCAAAACTTCAAAAATTAATCAATGACAACTTTTTAGAATATCAAAGTTGTTTACACTATTTTTTTTTTAAATTTGGTAGTGCAAATAATATCACCCTTTGACAATTAACACTGTTGGAAAGGAAAGAGAAAATTAAAAGATTTTAAATTTTAATTTTAACAAAGATTTTTTTGATACTTTTTTTTTGTTACAATTTTTTTTAACAAAGATTTGAGTACTAGAAATGACGTTTGAGGGGTGGCTTTACAATCAAGTATAAATACCTCCGCCTTGCTTCAAAACGGATTAATTTTTTGAGTACAGAAATTAAGAAAAAGTGAGGTACTAGAGAAGTGTAGTGTGGTGGGTATGAATATTAAATTAGGAAAGAAAATAAGAGGAATGCTTCCTCTGTCTCAAAATATTAGTTCCATTTGATTTTTTTTATTGAACTTTGACCACAAATTTATTAGAGATTAATCATGTTCATGAAATTTTAAAAGTTGTTGTTGATAATATTATTAATGGTGAATTGATAGGAATTTTTAGAATTTCATGAACATAATTAAATTGTCATATATTTGTGGTCAAAGTTCAACAAAAAAGTCAAATGATACAAACATTTTGAGACGGAGGGAGTATTAATTAAGTTAATTGACGTTATGAATATAAAAGTAAAATGTGATAGAGGAAGAGTGAGAGAAATAGTGGAGATTGTTTGTCATGTTGAATAGTCCAATTTGAAATAAAATAGACATAAAAGAAATAAATTCGACTTAAAATGAAACGGAGGAAATATATTTGGGGGAAATATATTTATAGATGTATTGTACAATATAATTTGTACAAATGGATCGATGCTTGATGGGTTTACCTGTTCCATTTATTTTAAATGAGTTGGCACACAAGCAATCCCTTCTGTCCTTCACATATTTCCCACTGTTATTATTCAAAGTTAAATAAAACTAAAAGTTAGATATTTATACTCCCTCTGTCCCGCTACAAATCGCACACTTTCTATTTTGGGCGTCCCATTACAAATCACACATTTCCTAAAATGGCAAAGAATCTTTACTATTCTCTTCACTCATTCTCTCTCCTACATTATTTTAATACTCACAACACCATTATAATTTACTATTCTCTTCACTCATTCTCTTTCCTATTTTACTTTTACACTCACAACATTTATATCATTATTTTTTTCCTTAATCCCCGTGCAAACAGTAACAGTGCGGTTACTAGCGGGACGGAGGGAGTATATTAGTATATGATTATTTTCTGATGCTGCCAAAAATATCAAATCAGTCCAAATTTTGCGATTGATTTTACTCCGGCGATTAAATAGCCTGAAATAGAGAAACAAACACGAAAACTAAGTCAGGGTTTCTCTGGCGAAGGCCCTCCGGCGTGAGTAAGTATTTGCTTTGTGAGAGAGAAATCAATTTGACAGAGTTTAGAGTCAAAAGATAACGTACCTAAAATATGTGACTTATGGCTTGTAGTTATAGATATAACAATGTATATTGTAGGAATTTAAATTGGGATATAAGTTCTTCTTGTTTATTCTTCTCACAAGGAGAAAATATTTATATGAGGATACAAAAGAGGTTGCAGCAAAAGGAAACACAAAGGAATTAGGAAACACAATCCTACTCAAATTAAACCAGACAGAATCTAGAAACAATGGGAGCGGACGCTCCTAAAAGACAGAAACTCAAGACGTAAATTGGCTATATTGGGAGCGGTGCTCCCCCTCCTGGGAGCGGGCGCTCCCGCAGCACAGAAACAGACGCTGAATATCTTCACACCCCCCCCCCCTCAAGTTGGACCGTGAGGGTTAAGAAGGCCCAACTTGCTAAGTAAAATATCAAACTGTTGCTTCCCGAGAGCTTTAGTAAATATGTCAGCCAACTGAGTCTTCGTAGGAACATAAGAAGGGGCAATAAGGCCATTGGAGATAGCGTCACGGACGAAGTGACAATCCACCTCAATATGCTTCGTCCGCTCGTGATAGACAGGATTCTTAGCAATGTGAAGAGCCGATTCACTATCACAAAAGATGGAAATAGCCATGGGATGATGAACACCCAGGCTCAACAACAAACCCTTCAACCATTTAAGCTCGCATGTAAGAGCTGCCATGGCGCGGTATTCAGCCTCAGCAGAAGATCGAGACACAGTAGGTTGTTTCTTAGTTTTCCAAGAGATGGGGGAATGTCCGAGAAAACGAGCCACCCGATTAGAGAATGACGGGTGATGGGGCATGCAGCCCAGTCCGAGTCACACCATCCTTGGAGGGTGAGATCGCTGTCAGTGCGCAGAAGGGTGCCTTGGCCAGGAGTGCCTTTGAGATACCGAACAACCCGTAAAGCAGCCTACCAATGCTCTGAACGAGGTTCATTCATGAACTGAGATAGAATGTGGACCGAATATGCAAGGTCCGGCCGAGTTACATCCAAGTAAATGAGGCGTCCGACGAGGAGTCGATACTGTTCCGGATCTTCCAAGGGAGCACCGGTAGCAACACCAAGCTTATGGTTAGGTTCAATAGGGAAGCCAGAGGGCTTTGCACCTAGCAATCCGGCCTCAGAAATAATATCCAATGTGTACTTTCGTTGGCACAGAAACAGACCATCAGGATTGCGAGCAACCTCAATGCCAAGAAAGTATTTTAGGGATCCAAGATCTTTCATTTTGAAGCACTCACACAAGTACTTCTTGAAGGACTGTAAGGCAGCGGAATCGTTCCTGGCTATGATGAGATCGTCAACATACACAAGAACATTCATTTGGATCGCACCTTTTATGAAGGTAAACAGAGAGTAGTCGGAGTAGGACTGGAGGAAGCCATAAGTCTTCAAGGAAGTCAATATCTTGGCAAACCAACAACGAGGAGCTTGTTTTAGGCCATAAAGAGACTTATGAAGATGGCAAACCGTGTTGGTATTTGGTGCCTCTAAGCTCGGAGGGAGTTTCATTTAAACCTCTTCTGCTAAATTTCCATGCAAGAAGGCATTGTGAACGTCCATCTGATGTAACTCCCAATTCTTGGAAGCAGCAATAGCAAGAAAAGCCCAAACAGTGACCATTTTAACCACAGGAGCAAAAGTTTCTGTGTAGTCGATACCTTCTTTCTGATGATTGCCGCGGACAACTAGCCGAGACTTGAGCCGTTCAACCGCTCCACCAGAATTATATTTGATCCTATAGACCCATTGACATCCCATGGCACGTTTTCCAGGAGGTAGGGAAGCCATAGACCATGTGCCATTATCTTCTAAGGCACGAATTTCCTCTTGCATTGACTGTTTCCAGCAATCATGAGCCATGGCCTCGCGAAAGGATGTCGGCTCTTTAGCCACTGTAAGAGCTGCAAGAAAGGTATGATATTTTGTAGAAAATCGATCACAGTTTATATAGTGAGCTATAGGATAGGGAGTACCTGAGGAACCGATTGGAAGCGGAGAGGCGGGGGATGGACTCGAAGAAGAAGTAGTAAGAGAAACATAATCGCGGAGATGAACTGAGGGCGTTTTCTATCTCATACCCCTCCCTAGAGTGTCGGGTCCAGATTCAACAGAAGGGACCGAAGTTGATGCCGAAGGAACAATAGGGGCAACCTCTTCCTACACATCGGGTAAAGTAACGGGCTCGGCTGCAGTAGGTTCAACAGAAGGAGCAACTGAGTCTTCTTCAACAGGAAAATCAATGCAGCCAAACGCATCTTCCTCAGCCAGAACATCAATAGAATTCGGGATATGAGGAACAGTGGTAGAATCGTTGTATGGAAACATAGTCTCAAAAAACTTCACATCACGAGAGACGAAGAATTTCTTGGTCTCGAGGTCAAATAGCTTCCACCCATTTTTACCAAGAGGATAACCCACAAAGATGCATTTACGGCTACGACTAGCAAATTTGTCACCCCTAGCCTGCTGATTATGAGCATAACACATCGAACCAAAAACTCGAAGCGAATCATAGAAGGGCGCTTTGCCAAACAAGATATCGTAGGGAGTTTTATTATCTAACAAGGGGGAAGGGGTTCGATTGATCAAGTGAGCAGCGGTAAGGACCGCTTCGCCCTAAAAATAAATGGGAAGATGAGCTTGAAACCGTAAAGCTCTAGCTATGTTTAAAATATGACGGTGTTTTCGTTCGACACGCCCATTTTGTTGAGGAGTGCCGACACAAGATGTTTGAAAAAGAATGTCAGAGGAAAGAAAATAATCAAACAGGCAGTTAAGTTCGGTGCCATTGTTAGATTGAACAATTTTGATTTGTTCAGAAAACTGTCGTTCCACCATTGCAACAAAAGCCATAAACATGCGAAAAACTTCCATTTTATTAACTAATAAATAAATCCAAACAGCACGCGAATAATCATCTACCAAAGTCAAGAAATAACGAGCACCACAAGAGGAAACATGAGTGTAAGGACCCCACAAGTCACAGTGAACTTTCTCAAAAACTCTAGTAGACTTATACTCACTAATAGGAAAACTATCTCTAGAATGTTTTGCACGGAAACAAACATCACAAGGTTGATGAAGACTACTAGACAGATGACAAACCGGAGGAAGAAGTTTCACTACTTTTTCAGATGGATGCCCCATACGGTTATGCCACAACTCGAGCAAAGCAGATGCATTATTGACTGAGACGTGACAAGCAGAAGGTGCTCCCCCAAAGTAGTAGAGTCCATCCCGCCTAAAACCCGTTCCAATCAGGTTCCTCGACTGGTCCTGTATAGCACACAAAGAATCATTAAAATGGACAGTGCAATGAACATCATCAGATAATTGAGAAACAGAAAGAAGACGGCAGTTTAAATTTGGTATGTAAAGAACATGCTGATGAAGAACAAGGGTGTCTGTTAGACGAACAGATCCCTCTATATGAGCAAAGACTGAAGCGCGATTAGGAAGCTTGACAGGGCAAGCTTGTATAGAGTAAGAATCAAAGAGACAAGCTGCATTTCCGGTCACATGATTAGACACCCCCGTATCTATGATCCAAGAAGATGTATCAAACGTACCGTGAAGACGATTGTCCGGAATACGAGTGTTATCGACTAATTCGGCTAAAGCATTCCACTGTTTTGCAGTAAATAGAGATGAAGAAGTAGAGGGAAGTGAGCCAGCAGTCGCAACACCGACTTGGGAAGCACCGACTTGG
Organism: Adenophora triphylla var. japonica; assembly: GCA_022495995.1. Lineage (NCBI taxonomy): Eukaryota > Viridiplantae > Streptophyta > Magnoliopsida > Asterales > Campanulaceae > Adenophora > Adenophora triphylla. Next base: position 75,241 of record JAFEMH010003837.1, read on the forward strand.
GCGGCTGAGTTGGTGCGTGTAGGTCCTCTGCCTCGACCTTGTTGAGGACGGCTGCCACCACGAGAACCCGTTTTGCTACTGTCTCCCCACCATTCTGGATAGCCGACAATCTCAAAACAAGAAGATACATCATGGCCCTTTTTCTGACAGTGAGAACATGCAAGATGTGATTTGTCGGGTTTGTCACGACCACGAAAACTTCCAGTTTTGAGGGAAAAGCAGACAACATCCAGAGGATCATCAAGAACTGGTTTAGCAAGACGCACTCGTTCAGCCTGGGCTACCAATTGTAAGCTCGATCAAGAGTGGGCAAGGGATCCTGAGACAAGAGGTTAGTACGAAGAGAGGCATAGTACTCAGAATTTAAACCCATGAGAAATTCATGAAGTTTGCCAGTCGCCCTCCGTGCCGCGTGTTTTTGTCCGGCTGTGCAATTGTCGCAGCAAGAACAATCTATAAGCGGCTCATAATTATGCAGTGATTCCCACAATCCATTCAACTTACTGAAATATGCAGCCACAGGCATGGTTTTGGTCTGCTCACATTGTGCGATCGACATCTTCAGTTGTTGAATGCGAGGTTCGTCCACCAACGCATATCGAGATTTAAGGGACTCATATAAACGTCTAGCATCTCTATACTTGGAGAGAGTGATTTTAACCTCGGGATCAATAGTATTCAAGATCCATGACACCAGCATAGCATGAATGGTATTCCAATCTGACTTGGTGCAAGGAGGAACGGCGGAAGGAATAGATCCATCCAAGAAACCAAATTTGCGTCTTTCTTCGAGAGCGGTCTGTATATCACCAGCCCAATCATCATAGTTATCACCACGGAAGCGAGTAGGAGTTATGAAATCACCAGGTCGATCTTGGGGATCTAGGTAGAAGGGAGAGTTATATTCAATCTTCAAAACCGGAGGAGGCCGCCCATCACCACCGCCGGCCGGACCTTGTTCCACCATTATCAAGAGCTTGTGTATGAAGGTTCTGATACCATGTAGAAATTTAAATTGGGATAAAAGTTCTTCTTGTTTATTCTTCTCACAAGGAGGAAATATTTATATGAGGATACAAAAGAAGTTGCAGCAAAAGGAAACACAAAGGAATTAGAAAACACAATCCTACTCAAATTAAATCAGACGGAATCTGGAAACAGTGGGAGCGGACGCTCCCCCTCCCTGGGAGCGGACGCTCCTAAAAGACAGAAACTCAAGACGTAAATTGGCTATATTGGGAGCGGTGCTCCCCCTCCTAGGAGCGGGCGCTCCCACAGCACAGAAACAGACGCTGAATATCTTCACAATAATCCATGTTGAATTGAATTGTTAAGAAATAAGATATGAATCCTAGGAGGACTATATCTGTTGAGGAGTCCTTGTTGGACCTGAATTGGTATAAGTGTTGGTTATAATCCTAGAAAGATTATAACTGCTCAATGTCCTTATTTGAATAGGACTGATAAACTCTGCACGATAGACGAGATGACCCTTCCTCGTCATACGTAGCCTGGGCGACCTACGATGAACCGGGGAAGATATAAGAGGAAACGAGGGAAACCCGTCTTTACTGATTAGATAGCCGAGGAGGCCTCCTCGTCGTCAAAGGAGCTCAGCTCGACCTTGGTGGGAGGTCTCCCCCGGTATTGAGATGGGCCTTAGGGGGTTTTTGTTTTTTTTAAGTGATAAATGCTGAAATCTGATTTCAGTTCTGAAAATGGCTGAATGATTAAGAGGCAGCAACTGAAAACTGAATTCTGAATTGGATAAGTTGTTTGATTTTCTATCTGAATTCATTATCTGAAACAGTTAAAAAAAATAAATTTTAAAAAAAAACCGTAAATGCAATATGAAACAGTAAACAGTTTAAAAAAAATAACCAAAACCAAATATGAAACAGTGGCTTTCAGAGGCTTTCAGAGGCAATTCAGCAACATTTTAACCACTTAAAATTAAGAGGACTTTAAGAGCCTAAAAAGCCTTATTTCAAAAAAAAAAAAAAAAACACTTATTTCTCTAATCCTCTTAATGAATAAGTGTTAAGAGGCAAACAAGGCTGAAATTCAAAAAACAAACGCCCCCTTAGTCATTTAGCCTGCTAGGCCTAGGTCGACCTAGGTAAATGACGAGGTGGCTTGGTACGAGGAAGCCCACTTCCTTCCTCGTATATGAGACTTGCTGGATTATATTTAAGGTCCAATCAACTTGAATCTTGTTCGGACAAGTCCAAGTTCGTATCTCGATTTATACTGTTCATTTTTCAATATTGCCCTTGCAAGGGATGGATTATGAATCAAACGAGTGATTAATTAAAGATAAAATGACCAAAAAAAAAAAAAAAAGAGGAATACTAATCTACTTGATATTGTTCATCGACCCCTTGCCTCCATGATAAGCAAGTTGTTGATTATAGAAAAATGATAAATCTAGCTAGCAACAATTAGTTTACAAACCATATGATTAGTTGAAGACCTTTTTTAAATATGGGTTGACTCTTTTATTCTTATTCCTTTTTTTTTTTCAAATTCAAGTCTCATCTACTAAAAGTCATACTCCCTCCGTCCCGGGAGAAGCGTCACCCTTTTAGGAGTGGCGCGCAAATTAAGGAAAAGTGTGGGAAGAAAAAATGTTGTGAGTGTAATTTAAAAATAGGAGAGAGAATTAGTGGAGGAAATAGTGAATTTTAAAAGTGTTGTGAGTGTAGAGGAGAGAGAATTAGTGGAGGGAATAGTGGATGAGATAATAAAATATTAATAAAAGTTTCCTTTTTAGGAAAGGGTGACGCTATAAACGGGACGCCATTTTGGGTAAAAAGTGACGCTTCGGCCGGGACGGAGGGAGTATGTCAATAATTTTTCGAGTTTAATATTTATATCACATTTTTAATATTGTTTTTATAAGGAGTTCGTTGTAAAGCGTGTTTGATGCATTCTTAGACTTACGCGTACATATATACTCCCTCCGTCTCTGGGAAATGTGTACTTTTTTGCTTGACACGAAAATTAAGATAAAAGGTGAAAAAGGTGATGTGTTGTGAGTGTAGATGGTTGGGTAGGAGAGAGAAAGTGAAGTAAGTGGGTAATGGTTGTGAGTAGAGAGAAATGGGTCCCATTTCTATTTTGGAAAAGTGCAGATTATCGTGGGACGCCCAAAAGGTGTTTTTGCAGATTATCGTGAAACGGAGGGAATATTTGTTATGGGAGTGGAAATAGATGTGAAATCTACTATATATAATAACAAAAGTTTTTCAAACTCCTAGAAAACTTAAAGTGGTACAATATCATTGGCTAATCTTTCCATCATCCGCCAATCACAATCATCCATTTGAAATTCAATTAGTAACTTTTAAAATTTAAAGGGGTTGATAAATTCATTTATCTACTATAAATACAAAATTTTTGTCCATTCAAAAAAATAAAAAATAAAAAAAATAGTTTTGGGAAAATCATAACTTTTTTTTTTTTTGTAAATTGCATCTTTTGAGCTAATTTTTGAAAAAAACTCCAAATAATAATAATAATCTACTATATATAATAGCAAAAGTTTTTCAAGCTCCTAGAAAACTCCAAGTGGCACAATATCATTGGTCAATCTTTCCATCATCCACCAATCACAATCATCCATTTGAAATTCAATTAGTAACTTTTAAAATTTAAAGGGGTTGATAAATGCATTTATCAACTATAAATACGAACTTTTTGTCCATTAAAAAAATTTAAAAATAGTTTTGGTAAAATCATACCTTATTTGTTTTTTTTGTAAATTGCATCCTTTTGAGGTAATTTTTGATAAAAACTCCAAATAATAATAATAATAATAATAATAATAATAATAATAATAATAATAATAATAATAATAATAATAATAATAACAACAACAAAAATAATAATAGAAATAGTTATAGTAGTAGTAGTAATAATAATAATAACAATAATAATAATAGTAATAATAGTAATAACAATAATAAATGTAATAATAACAATAATAACAATCTACTATATATAATAGCAAAAAAATTTCAAGCTCCTAGAAAATTCCAAGTGGTACAATATCATTGGTCAATCTTTCCATCATCCGCCAATCATAATCATCCATTTGAAATTCAATTAGTAACTTTTAAAATCTAAAGGGGTTGATAAATGCATTTATCAACTATAAATACGAAAATTTTGTCCATTAAAAAAAAATAAAAAAAAATAGTTTTGTTAAAATCATAAATTATTTGTTTTTTTTATAAATTGCATCCTTTTGAGGTAATTTTGATAAAAACTCCAAATAATAATAATAATAGTAATAATAACAACAGCAAAAAAAATAATTGTAATGTTATAGTAGTAGTAATAATAATAACAACAATAATAATATTAATAATAATAATAATAATAATAATAATAATAATAATAATAATAATAATAATAATAATAATAATAATAATAATAATAACAATAATAATAAATGCAATTATAACAACAATAACAATCTACTATATATAATAAAAAAAGTTTTTCAAGCTCCTAGAAAATTCAAAGTGGCACAATATCATTGAGCAATCTTTCCATCATCCGCCAATCTCAATTATCCATTTGAAATTCAATTAGTAACTTTTAAAATTTAAAGGGGTTGATAAATGCATTTATCTACTATAAATACGAAATTTTTGTCCATTCAAAAAAAAAAATTAAAAATAGTTTTGGGAAAATCATCACTTTTTTTTGTAAATTGCATCTTTTGAGGTAATTTTTGATAAAAACTCCAAATAATAATAATAATGATCTACTATACTCCCTTCGTCCTACTTCAATGGATACCAAAAAAAATGGCACACATATTAAGGAAAGGTAAGAGAGAGAAAAAGTGGAGAGAGAATATTGTGAGTGTAAAAGTAAAATAGGAAAGAGAATGAGTGGGAGGAATAGTTAGGAGAGAGAATGTTGTGAGTGAAAAAGTAAAATAGGAGAGAGAATGAGTGGGGTAAATAGTGAAGATTCCTTTCCATTTTGGGTAAGTATCAATTGATGTGGGACGGACCAAAAAGGAAATAAGTATCAATTGAAGTGGGACGGAGGGAGTATATAATAGCAAAAGTTTTTCAAGCTCCTAGAAAACTCCAAGTGGCACAATATCATTGGCCAATCTTTCCATCATCCATCAATCACAGTCATACATTTGAAATTCAATTAGTAACTTTTAAAATTTAAAGGGGTTGATTAATGCATTTATCAACTATAAATACAAAATTTTTGTCCATTTAAAAAAATAAAAAATTAAAAAAATAGTTTTGGTAAAATCATAACTTTTTTTTTTTTTGTAAACTGCATCTTTTTGAAATAATTTTTGATAAAAACTCCAAATAATAATAATAATAATAGTAATAATTATAGTAGTAGTAATAATAACAACAACAACAGCAACAATAATAATAATAATAATAATAATAATAATAATAATAATAATAATAATAATAATAATAATAATAATAATAATAATAATAATAATAATGATGATGATTATTATTATTATTATTATTATTATTATTATAATAATAATAATAATAAATGTAATAATAACAACAATAACAATACTAACAATAATAACAATAATAACAATAATAGAAAAGTATTATTCTATTCATTCTAAGAGTCATTTGACTTTATGACGTGAAAGTTCACATGACATTATTTAATTGGCTCACTTAAGAAGTGCACAAAAGTAATTTTAAAACACAAATAGAAACCTTATGCGTATAAAATTCTCAAGAACTCATACCAAGTCACCTTTGGCTTACACATAGTCTTCCATCGAACAAGCTGACCCTCCCCCGGCCATTTCCTTTTGTTGAGAAAATTCTAGAAACATGCTCTATATTATTAGTTAAACTTATGGGATCCTATAAGTAAAAAGGAGATACTCTTAGTCCTTAGGAGAAGAAGACCCTCCCAATGGTCAAGCCTATGTTCCTAAAATGCAACCTTCTTGACTTGAGTTTCTCCCAACTCCAAAGGAAAACCCAAATAGGCAATGAGACCCTACTTGCTAAATCACCTTGGCATGATTTTGACGATTCAATTTTTTCTTCTTCATGGAATTGTATATCAACAACTTCCTTTAATTAAGAACATTATTTCATGGAATTGTATATCAGCAACTTCTATAACTTCCATTAAAATTTATAGAAGTTGAAATTTGAAAATTCAAATAAATTTCAAAAGTTGAAATTTGAAAATTAAATCTACCATATATACTTTGAATTTTTTGAAATCATCCTGTTTTAATTCAAACTACCATATATACTAAAGCCCACAACAAGAATCCGCATATATATATGAACTTAGATTTGATCATAAACAGACGCAAAATTATCAAGAATCCTCCATTGACGACTTGCGCACTAGAAGAAGAAGATCTCATCGGCCACCTCCGTCCTATCTCCGGTTAGTGTGTGTTTTTCTATGTGTTTATACAACTGTTTTTATTTTTTGCTTTTGATTCATCCTGACTAATCTACTGCCAAAAGGGTAATCTGATTTTAAATTTTCAAAAGGGATTTTCCAACTGTAACCCTAAATTTATGAAATAATTTATTCGAATAAATATGAATTATTCAACAAATTCATATTTCAGACTAGAACTAAACACCAACTCTAATAGAATATGATGCGTAAAAACCTTATAAACAAATAAATAGAGTGTGCCGAACTATTAATTATTCTGACAAGCTAACAACAATATTATAAGAAAATTATCTCTAAATAATAATAGAAAATAACTTACAAAAAGTAGTATCTTGATTCCATTTAGACTTCCTTATGCATTCACCTTGATCTCCACAAAGTTTGAAAAATTTGCACTAGGTTTGAATATAAGTGATATTCTGGTGATTAGGTTATTTTACTCCCTCCGTTCCATAAAGATGTTCCTATTTGACTATATATTCGAGCATTTTAGTGGTATATGAGATTACAGGTGATTTTCAAATATATTTTGTTTAACATTTTGTTTAACATTATGTATACGTATCTACATTTTAAAAGTTATAATAAAACTAAAATATAATATTTTATGTAGGGTGGTTCGTCTTTTTCGGATGTTGAGGATATCAGGTCGTTTGCAAATTGGTTATTATCCGTTGGTGATGGGACTGCAGGTGATAAATAACAACTACTTTTAAGATATAGATATGTATTTTATCCGTTGGTTATTACTACCTCTGTCTCAAAAGCCTTACTACCTTTGTTGCAATTTATGTACTATATCCGTCTTAATATTAGTAAAAAATGCTTCATAATTTTCCGATCTTCTCTCAATTTTAATATTGATTTTTACTTCCTATTAAGTTCATATTTTTACTAATATTTATTTATTATATGTTGGTTATTATTGCAGGTGATAAGAACCATGGTGAAGTTGAAATCAAAATATCAGATGACATATTGATAAGAGATTCTATCAATACCATCTCAGCTATCGTGGATTGCATATACCCGAACTTAATGCAAAATAAAGATGTTGATGGATTTTTCCTGAATCGGGCTATACTTGCACCAACAAATGAGATTGTTGACAATATTAATGAGTATGTTATGTGGCTCTTTCCTGAAAAAGAAGTGGAATACATGAGTTCTGACGCCATATGCAAAGACGAGGAATTTAACCAATCAACCGAAGATATATTTTCAACTGAATTCCTAAACACCGTCAAGTGCTCTGGAATACCTAATCACATACTGAAGCTAAAGATTTGATGTATCGTCATGTTGTTACGAAATATAGATCAAGCTTCAGAATTGTGTAACGGTACAAGATTGATCGTTACAAATCTAGGTACGCAAATCAATTTTGTTAGTATATAATTATACATTTATACAATTAATTATTTGATTATTTGACATAAAACATACTGTTATTTTAATATATATATATATAGGTAAGCACGTTGTCGAGGCGATAATGTTGTCTCGAAAGAATGTTGGTAAGAAGGTGTTGATACCGAGGATGATTATGTCACCTTCTGATACAACAAAAATCTTGGTTAGGTTTCAACGGAGACAATTCCCACCGACCGTTTCTTTTGCAATGAGGATAAATAAAAGTCAGGGTCAGTCCCTCGCTCATGTTGGCCTTTTTCTTCCAAGACCAGTATTTAGTCATGGACAATTATATGTTGCTTTTTCTAGAGTAACTACAAGAAAATGACTTAAAGTGCTTATATGTAATAGTCATGAACAGTCAGATGACACGACTACAAATGTTGTGCACAAAGAAGTTTTTGACAAGTTGTAATACATTACATAAAATTATCTCATTAATTTTTTAAATTGTATTTACATTTCACTTTTACCTCAGTGTTTTATCCTCCGTCGGGGACCGACGGGTTACTCACTAGTTGTATCAATGGCAAACCCATTTTCCATATATAGGTAGATTGTGGAATTTGAGGTGTAGCAATTTATATGATATGGAATAGTATATTATACCACAATATATTATCTTCTCAAAAAATTGACATTTTTGTATCTTAGAAATAAGAGGTTGATTTTGCCGTCCATTTTTGAGGTTCGCCAAAAATACTAATGTTCAACTATTTTCTTTATATTATCTTTATTATTAGTTAAAATCACAAAAAAAATAGACATTAATGTGTAACCAAATTTCAAGGATGAACAATATAATAACTAGGAGTTTTCTCCCTTGAAAATTTAAGGCAAAAGGCATTTAATTTGATACCATCAAGTGGTTATTGTACCCAAAATAAATAAATCAAGTGGTTATTATTTTCTTTTGTGGGGTAGGTTGGTAGAACAAACCTTATACCCTAATTTTTCACTTGACATATTACCAAGTACTATATGCTTTGCAAGTCACCTTAGTAGGAAAGCATAATTCTTTTCTATTTTTATAATTACTATATGGTTTATTTCAAAAAAACATATGTTTTGGAAGAATTGAATCAAATATTACTTGGTATAATATCGTCTCTGTCACACTCGGATGATATGGTATCCCATTTAATGGAGGGGGATCTAAAGTATGATATCGTGGTATTTTTTTTTCAAAATTATAGGGGGTCGGAAATGAAAAAAAATATTATATTTAATGATAATGGTGTTGTTTTATAAAATTTAAAGGTAATAAAAATGACGGAAGTTCAAAATTTAAGGGACTCGAATAACCACATTAACTATATACCCTATATTATATGGCTTTTCACCATTGCTGATCAGAATTCTAAATGGAACATGCAAATAATTAAATTGTTACTTTTTTTTATCTAAAAAAAATGTCTATTAAAAAAATTGCTCTTAATTGAATAAATTTGGAAATTTCATATAATTACATGTATAGTAGAATGTAAATGTTGACAGAGTTAGAAAACTAACTGAAGAATTAAGTTAGGAGCTAGAATGGAACGATTAAGAGCATAGTTGCCCAATATGATGGATAATTAGACAGTGTGGTGACTAAAACAAACACCAATTTATATTACTTTTTTCCTAAATAAATATTCAATTTTGCTTTTGATTAAAGATAAAAAATAAATAGGGTCCGGGAAGTATAAAACAACAAAGATCAACTTTGATGGAAAAAAAAATACTTTGATGTGAACATTAAGTTTTTTTTTTTTTTTTTTTTACGGTTTTCCATGTCAGAAGGCAAGGCGAGAGTTCAAACTTAAGATTGAGATTTGACTTTACTATTGAATCACTCATTTCTCGAATTATGAACGATTATTTATTAAGTACTATAGGAAATGAGAAGTTACATTCATAATGGGTATTTTATGAATGTTACATTTATAAAATAAAGGGAGAATAAAAATTAAAAATAACGAAAAGTTATATTTAATCTATTTACTTGTTTGCCACATTTGTTTTTACGGTGAATAACCCCAGAGAGGATAGCAAATATTTCTCGCTTTCTCTAACACACGTGTTTATATACTCCCTCCGTCCCACGATAATTTGTAAAAAAAATTCTTTTAAATTTGAATGTTTCACAATAATCTGTATTTTTTTAAAATGAAAATGGGACTCACTTCTCTCTACTCACAACCATTACCCACTTACTCCACTTTTTCTCTCCTACCCAACCATTTATACTCACAACACATCACCTTTTTCACAACATATCTAGGATTATGTCCCGTCCTAGGGTTTCTACCCATTCCGGCCGCCGACAGCCCTTCCATGGCTGATCCGGAGATGTTTCCACCACTCCCTCCTGTTGGACTTTGGTAGGCTTCTCAAGAACTTAACAGAAATCTTAACAGAAAATGTAACGGAGATTGGAGAATAAGAGACAAGTCGAGTCTTGTATTAAATACAATCTCCGTAAAAAGTTATTGCCCCGCACAGGTGCTTACGGTTTAAATGACAATCTTCTAGTAAGATAAAATGACTTTACTATTAGTTATAAGGAGCACTCCAATATAACTAATCTAACGAACAAAAGATTGTTTAGAACTTTGGACTTGAAAGGAAGAATGCAACAATATGTCAATGATTTGGGTATGTTAATCTATCTTACTAGAGGGTAGGAATGCTCAAATGACTGTGTGTATGAACTGAAATTCGGAGGGGGAGTATATAAAGAGAGTTAAGGGGTTTGTGTCTTTTCCCTTGAAAGGACACAACTTTCTGTTTGAATTGGCACCTGTTCAGAATCTGCTCGGCCGAGCGAGTCTCTGCTCGGCCGAGTCAAGGGACTCGCTCGGCCGAGCACCAAGCTGCACGGCCGAGTCAATAGACTCGCACGGCCGTGTAATTCACACTGCTCGGCCGAGCAGACATATGCCTCGCCCGAGCAAACTTGTCCAGAGACTTTGGCCAATTTCTGTGCTCTGCTCGGCCGAGTCAAGGACTCTGCTCGGCCGAGCACTTCAAAACACCCTTTAACTAACTTTCGTTAAGTTACAAAACTTTGTCATTAATTTCTCATTCACCCGAAAATGGTTTTTGAGACATTAAATGAGTTATATAATCTACAACAAATGTAGATTACCATTTGTAACTAGTTTCGTTAACAAATAACGAACTTTCGTTAGAAACCTAGGTCAACGTTAAGTCAAACTTAACTTTCCGTTACCCATTTCCAACAATCCCCCACATGAATGACAATTAATGCATGAATGCAATTTCGTCCAAAGTTCCGGCGAACTATTATTACATCAGGATAGATAGCTTGTGGCTTTGAATCCTCCCTAGTGAAATATTATCGGATATACTAGCTATTTGGTAGCGAGTCGCTTTGAACCAGTGACTGTCGGATGTATACCAAGACAATAATACTCACATAATAACAGCTCTAACAATTGTTGTTCTCACGTTTTGTCCATTTCGGCCCCGGACCGTATCTCATTCATAAGCGTTCATTTAGGCGGCCTAGTTACCTCTCGCTATATAGGTGATTCTCACTATAAGGAGTATCATGCGCTACTCCCTTTAGTAGGTATAGAAATCATTAAAAGTTTTCTCAACTTTTCCTTACCACCTGCATGTGCTTGTACTTGGATGTTACGGGAATGAGTATTCAACATCTCCAAGGTTAATAAACCGAGTTGTTGTTTTCAAGTAACTCTACTAGAACTTATAACTTGGTTGTCTCATTGAACCAAGGGCACAGGATCTCCATTTCTCAAGGTTGAGTGTCCGCTATAAGTCCTTTTGTTGTGGGTTTTAGACCCATTCCCCTTAACAGTTTATACAGTTGATCTCGATTACTACCCTTAGGTAGATGGATCCGATTTTGACTTCACATGGCTAGTTGTGACAGTCGCATTTTGAGATCAATTGTACTATGGTAGTGTGTCTAAGATCATTGTGTCTTGACTTACTACTATGTTCTACACCTTTTCCTATTTTCCATTGTCGTCACAATGCCTTAGGTCATGCAGACATAAACTTATTCCACAAAGGAATATCTTTTCCAAGAATTTATTAGATCAATAAGATTTTTTCTAAGCTTTGTCTAATTCTATCAACTCATATTCTTTACAAGATTGAGTTAGCTATATTATCTTGGAAAGTGACACCTTTACTCCAACTAATGTGAGTGTATTCTAGTGTCGAATATTCAATCAGTATACTCTTTCCATACTATTGAATACCATATGTATTGTAATCTTTAATCATAAGTATATCTTTAAGTACACCAAGTACTATGACTATACTATTCCGGTGATTGATTACAATTACATTTAGACTTTTAGTCTATCTAGAATGATTAGTCCCTTCGAGTGATCAAATTCTTCTATCGGTCAGTTTCTTCAAGTGGTTATTATCTCTGTATCGTTACAATTTCCAAGTATTCGGTATCTCTAAGTGGTTTGACCTCCTTAGAGTCTACCTTTCAGGAATCTACTTTACGTGAGATTACCTCTCAAGATTCTACCTTACTAGAGTACACCTCTCAAGAATCTATTTGAACTTTCGAAGTACTTTTTCAAGATAATGGGATTGTGATAGGACTATTTCTTCTGATGTTCTAGAAATCTTTATTTCTAATATGACATCGGCTAATCCCCTATCCTTCATGTCAAAGTTCTTCTTTAACATGTCTTTGGTATTCATGATCAATTCATGACTACCATTATTAGCATGTTATCCACGTAAGGACAGACTGTTAACAAATGATTCAGATGTTCCTTTAATGTAGACACATTTGTCACATTCATTAATCTTGAATCCATTTGATAACATAGTTCTATCGAACTTCTCATGCCACTGTTTAGTTGCTTGTTTTAGTCCATATAAATACATAAGTAGATCCAACACGGTTGTGCGACATAGAACGCTCTGTTGTGTCAATGGAATAATCTTGCATAAATCATCATGTCCTTTTGACAACTAGCCTGGCTTTATACTTTTCAACAGATCCATCGGCTTTATACTTTCTTTTAAGAATCCATTAGCAACCTAATGGTTTGCAATTTGGAGGGAGATCTACCAATTCCCAAGTATTTATTAAGCATTATGGATTTTATCTCACTGTTAATAGCTTCTTTCCAGAACGAACTATCCGACCGAGATAACGCTTCCATAACTTGGGTTCTTTGGTTCGTTTTCCAACATAAATGATAGAAAATCAGGACCAAAAGACTTTTCCACTCTTGTCCTTTTACTACGTCTAGGTCCTATCATTTCAAGGAAGTATATTCTTAAAGAATATAACGTGTCTTGCTTAAGTATTACTACTTTTAGCCGAATACCCCCACAGTTTAGGTATTTATAAAACAGCTTACGAATACTTCAAATTCGTTAGGAGTTTTTATCATCAAATAACTTCCAAATATATGATGATCCTGTTGGTGTTATGCCCTAGGCCTATGATTGATAGACTTATGTGTTGACATTATTTATTATTATATGAGATGTTTATTATTTGATTATTATATGTTTTGTATATTTGTTTATAATAATCACTGTCCCTAATTATTAAGAGAATAGATTAGTATAATTGTCAATGGATAATCATGTGATGATTATATGCATAAGAGATGCACATTGAAATTATGGGTACTTGTTAGAGAACAAGTGACTGGACATGACCCGCATGAGATTTATGTAATGGTCAAATGTCATACTTAAATCTCATACGGTTACTTCATTTATTTCCTAGACCTGAGACTATCATAACCTTACATATGATGAAAGCCATGTTTGATTTTAGTCAAACGATATCTTAACACGATATCTATAAAGGCTATCATTGGCATGATCGGATTCATGATGGGAAGGATGATAAGTCAAGAAGGAGTTTGTCCCTCGGAAGAGAGATGTTATGCTTGGGCCCCTCGATGAGTGATAATGATGAAAGTGTATGGCCGTACCCCAATATGATTGGAATTATCATTATACTCAAGAATCGAGAAAGCATTGAACAATAACAAGTCGACAAGGACCATGACTTGTGTTCAATATAACATCGTGAGACAAAAGGGATAAATGGAAGTACATCGTTGGAAACGTGAACTCTTACGTTGCATTCATTTGGGTAGACATAATGGCTTGCTAGAGTCCGCTTATGTCTTATGAGGTTCGATATGATCGATCTCATTGCCAACATGATGTAATCCTATTGGGTCACACACAACTAGGATGAATTGGTTAAACCGGAGGAAGAATGATTGAGAGACACGTAAACCGGCTACTTATGTCACGCGACATATCAAGCCAATGGCTTGATATACCGCGCGACATAATAGGCCAATACGCGGTATTGACAAACTGCCTCTCCTAATTTGATTAGAAGAGGTATTTACACTATTTGTAGTATAAATACAGGGTTCTGTCAGCACCTAAAAGTCTAGCCGAAATTTTAAAGCAAAATTCACAATCAAATTCTCTCAATATTCTTCAAGGTTTAGATCTAGCAATCGACAAGAAATTGTTCTTGGATTCATTCGAAGGTGTGGATACCAAAAGAGGGTCTTCGCTCGTTCGTCGATCAAGACCTAGAGTTCAAGCAAGTTGAAGAACGAAGTTTGTGATTCAACATCACATAATCAAATCGTTCGATAGCTCAAGACCGGAAAGCGTTTCAAGGTTGGTTTAATTTATTTCATTGATATTCAAATTAATTGTATAGAACGGATCCTAGGGCTTCGGGTTTTATGTTTTTAATGCTTAATTCCGCCGCGCATGGACCCGTAAAACCCAACAAAGTGGTATCGTAGCCCCGTTCGTATGATTAAGTTTGAATTAACATGCTAGGTTTAAGATATAAATTGTTTATATGCTTATTGCATGTTTTGTATGTAATAGAATTTTAATTGTTTATATGAAACAATGTGAAAATCGTTTTCAATTTATGCCGAATTAAATCAGAAAAGGCCGTTTTATGTGATTTAATTGGCCGTAATCTGTATTGGTTCGAACTGAAATCTCGTAACCTCGGCCGCCTATGTCGTGCGACATATCGAGCCATGTGGAATTAAAGTTAACCGGCATGTTAGGTCGCGCGACATATTAAGCCTATGGCCGATGTTGTCACGCGACATAACAAGCCAAAACCGGCGTAACTGTTTGTTCAAATTTTCTCGCTATTCTATGATTGTGTTTACAATCCGATATGTTAATATGAAAACTGGATGTTATAAAATTGAGTTTATAAGTCCGCGATAGATTGATTCATTGATATACATGATTAATTAATTAAAATATGATTTTAATAATTATTGCAATGTGTATGAAAAATTGAATGTTATAAAATTGAGTTTATAAGTCCATGCTAGATTGATTCATTGTTTATGCATGCTTAATTAATTTAAATGTGTTTTATTAATTGTT
Source organism: Adenophora triphylla var. japonica (assembly GCA_022495995.1). Lineage (NCBI taxonomy): Eukaryota > Viridiplantae > Streptophyta > Magnoliopsida > Asterales > Campanulaceae > Adenophora > Adenophora triphylla. The sequence goes on from JAFEMH010003837.1 coordinate 90,526, forward strand.
GCGATGCATGAATTATTTGTTCTTAATTGTTAAGAATTATTAAATTAGATGTTTAGTTGAAACATGATATTTAGTTTCCTAATATGTTTAGATTTAGACATTGTAAATTTTGGATCTTATGATTGTTTATGGAAACAAGTCATAAATACGCGAAATTTAAAAGGAAACTGATTGTTTATAAAAGGTAAGGATTATGTTGCCTAATCAGAGTTGATTTCTAATTATGCATGTCTAGGAGAGTTTTGTCTAAGGAAGAGTTGGTACTTAAGAAGTCCTTGCGGCTCACCTATCTTCCTGGGAACTTACCTGGTGCATGATTTTGACTATCTTTCTGATGTGCTTATAATCTACCTTTAAAGAACCTTCATTTAACTTTTAAGTTCTTTATGCCAATTCATGATTAAAAACACTTGAGACCATTCGGATAGTTTTGGGTGGGCTTGCCATAGCAAGGTGCTTTGATTCTATTCGAATGCGAGCAAGATGAGGAAATGGTGGTTCCTATACGTTTTAAAGTGAATGAACTTAATTGGGTTATCAAAATGGTTTTGGACCCAAGGCATAAGATGAGATTAAAATATGCCTAGACATATGATGTCTTGAATTGATCTCATAAAAGATCTAAGAGTCATATATGTGATATGATTGATGTTTTCTACCTAATTAATTTAATTTTGAGCGGTTTGCCATAGCAAACTTGAAATTGAATTAAAGTTGGATCTTAGCCCATTAAATGTATATTATGCTTATTTGCATTTGAAGGTGTATAATTTAGTGGGAGCATTTATTTAAATGCACTATACTTCTCATATGATATGTTTACTTATATGTGTTCATATTTTATGTATATCTTTTTGTAGAATAAATGGCATCAAACAATAATCACTTTTCACCGCGATCCGTCCTTGAGAAGGAAAAGTTGGAAGAGAATGGTACAAACTATATGGATTGGATCCGTAGTTTGAGAATTGTTCTCAAACAAGAGGAGAAACCGTACGTTCTCACCGAACCTATTCCACCCGAACCTCGCCGCCAATGCCGCTAGGGCAATAAGGGAACAATATCCGAAGCACAAGCGTGACTCTACGTATGTTAGTTGCCTTATGCTCTCCGCGATGTGCAAGAGTCTTCGTAAGAATCTTGAGCACTTGGGGACAATCGACTTAAACAATCGGGCGATGGAAATGTTCCAAATTCAAGCTAGGCAAGAAAGGTACAACACGGTTGCATCCTTGACCTCATGCAAGATGAGTGAAGGACAAGCCGTTGGTCCCCATGCTCTCAAGCTAAAGGGCCACATTGAGCATCTTGAAAGGCTCGGTTTTCCAATTAGCCAAGAGTTGGCTACCGACATAATACCGAATTCATTACCTAAAAGTTTTAGTCATTTCATAATGCACTATAACATGGGTGGAATGAATAGAAACCTTTCCGAGTTAGTTCAAATGTTGACTACCAAGGAAACCAAAGATTGTCGAGAAGAAGACCGATCAAGTGCTAATGGTTAACAAGGGGAAAGGGTTCAAGGGTAAAGGAAAAGCAAAGGTTGCTAATCCTAAGGCAAAGGTTGCCAAGCCCAAAGAGGCCTCCAAGCCTAAAGAGGCTAAGCCTAAGTCCCAAGAGGACGCAATCCGCTTCCATTGCAATGAGATTGGACATTGGAGGAGAAATTGCGCAAAATACAAGGAAGCACCGAAGAAGAGCAAAGGAGTTGCTTCAACTTCGTGTATCTTTGTTATAGATATATTCCTATCTACTTCTAGTTCTTGGGTATTGGATACCGGATGTGGAACTCACATTTGTTTAAATGTGCAGGTCTAAAGAACGTAGGATGCTTAAGGAAGGTGAAGTGGACCTACGTGTGGGGAATGGAGCAAGAGTTGCCGCATTAGCCGTAGGAACTTATGAAGTTACTTTACCTAGTGGACTAATACTTGTTTTGAACAATTGTTATTACGTTCCAAACTTTAAGTAGGAATATTATTTCGATTTCATGTTTGGATAATGAAGGTTTTAATTTTCTTATATGTGATAAGAAATTTTCTATTTACAAGAGTGATATGCATTATTGTATCATTGTTTCATTCAATGGCCTTTATATTCTTGATGTTGAAAATCGCGATAATGATGTCTATAACATTAACAAGAAATCTAAACCCAATGATGTAAACCACACTTACTTATGGCATTGTCGCCTTGGCCATATAAACGAGAAACGCATTTCTAAACTCCACAAAGAGGGATTTTTGGACTCACATGATTATGAATCATATGAGACATGCGAATCTTGTTTACTTGGCAAGATGACCAAGGACCCATTTACCAAAACCGGTGAAAGGGCGGGCGACTTATTAGGACTCATACATACCGATGTATGTGGGCCTATGAGTAGCGATGCTAGGGGAGGATTTCGGTACTTCATAACATTCACTGATGATTATAGTAGATTTGGATATATTTATCTAATGAAACATAAGAGTGAATCGTTTGAGATATTTCGAATATTTCAAAATGAGGTGCAAAATCAACTTGGCAAAACTATTAAGGTACTTCGATCCGATCGAGGTGGTGAATATTTGAGCCAAGAATTTGACAAATATCTTAAGAGTTGTGGAATCGCTTTCGAACTCTCTCCACCCGAACACCACAATGGAATGGTGTGTCTCGAAAGGAGGAATAGAACTTTGTTGGACATGGTTCGTTCTATGATGAGTCAAGTTGAGCTTCCTTTATCCTTTTGGGGACATGCACTAGAAACTGCTGCTTTTACTATAAACAGAGTTCCTACCAAATCGGTTCAAAAGACCCCATATGAGATGTGGCATGGAAGAAAACCTAGTTTGTCTTTCATGAAGATTTGGGGTTGTGATGCATATGTCAAGAAGTTAACTTCGACAAGCTAGCACCTAAATCCGATAAATGTGTTTTTGTGGGATATCCTAAGGAAACCAAAGGATACTATTTCTACAACCGAAACGAGAACAAAGTATTTGTTGCTCGAAATGGTACTTTCTTAGAAAAGAAGTTTCTTCGCAAAGGAACCGGTGGGAGTAAAATAGATCTCGAAGAAATTCGAGAACCCGAAAACAACATTGAACCAATGGTAGAAACCGAACCAAGTACACAAACCGTTGTGGAACCGGTTCAAGATGCCCAAGTTCCTCGCCGAAGTGGTAGATCACGATCCGAACCCGAGAGATATGGATTTCTCGTTACGGAAAGTGATGAAGTGGAGTTAATCGAAAATGATGAACCCACTTGCTATCAAGAAGCGATGTCCGCTCCGGATTCGGAAAAATGGCAAGAAGCCATGAAGTCCGAATTACAATCCATGGCCGATAATCAAGTTTGGAACTTGATTGATCCACCCGAAGGTGTAAAACCATAGGGTGCAAATGGGTCTTCAAGAAAAAGACCGACATGGATGGGAAGGTGCACACCTATAAGGCTAGGTTAGTAGCTAAGGGATATAGGCGCATTCATGGCATAGACTATGATGAAACCTTTTCGCCCGTAGCTATGCTTAAGTCTATTAGAATTTTACTTGCCATAGCCGCATATTATGACTATGAGATATGGCAAATGGATGTCAAAACAAATTTTCCTTAATGGGAAGTTACTTGAGGATGTATACATGATACAACCCGAAGGTTTTGTCACCCGTAAAATTCTAACAAGGTGTGTAAGTTGCGTAAACTATTTATGGATTGAAGCAAGCTTCAAGGAGTTGGAATCTACGTTTTGATGAAGCAATCAAGGAGTTTGGCTTTATCAAGAACGAAGATGAACCTTGTGTATACAAGAAAATTAGTGGGAGCGTAGCACTATTTTTAGTGTTGTATGTCGACGATATCTTACTCATTGGAAATGACGTTCCCGCACTAGAGACCTGCCAAGTCTTGGTTGGGAAAGTGCTTTTCAATGAAAGATATGGGCGAAGCCGCATATATCCTTGGTATCAAGATCTATAGAGATAGATCCAAGAGGATGATTGGTTTAAGTCAAAGTACTTACATTGACAAAGTCCTTAGAAGATTCCAAATGGAAAATTCTAAAAGAGGGAATTTGCCAATGTTGCATGGTATATCTCTTAGCAAGAATCAATGTCCAAAGACTAATGATGAGCGAAAGAGAATGAATGGTATTCCATATGCTTCGGCAATTGGGTCTATCATGTATGCTATGTTATGTACTAGACCCGATGTCTCGTGTGCTCTAAGCATGACGAGTAGGTACCAATCTGATCCCTGTGAACCACATTGGATAGCAGCCAAGAATATCCTTAAGTACTTACGAAGAACTAAGGATGCATTCTTGGTCTTTGGAGGAATGGAAGAAGATCTTGTAGTCAAAGGCTACACAGATGCTAGCTTCCAAACCGACAAAGATGATTTTAGATCGCAAACTGGATTTTTGTTTATGCTTAATGGAGGCACCGTGAGTTGGAAAAGTTCCAAGCAAAGTACCGTCGGCGATTCTACAACCGAAGCCGAGTACATAGCGGCATCCGATGCAGCTAAGGAAGCGCTTTGGATCAAGAAGTTCATTAGTGATTTGGAAGTCGTTCCAAGCTTCAGAGATCCTATTGAACTTTACTGTGATAACAATGGTGCCATTGCACAAGCAAAGGAACCAAGATCACACCAGAGATCCAAACACATACTTCGACGTTTCCACATTATCCGTGAGATATGTGAAAGGGAAGACGTTAAGATATGCAGAGTAGACACTGATGACAACGTGGCGGACCCACTAACTAAGGCTCTCTCACAAGCTAAACATGATGGTCATGTTAGGTCCATGGGTATTCGATACATGGTAGATTGGGCCTAGTGCAAGTGGGAGACTGTTGGTGTTGGTGTTATGCCCTAGGCCTATGATTGATAGACTTATGTGTTGACATTATTTATTATTATATGAGATGTTTATTATTTGATTATTATATGTTTTGTATATTTGTTTATAATAATCACTGTCCCTAATTATTAAGAGAATAGATTAGTATAATTGTCAATGGATAATCATGTGATGATTATATGCATAAGAGATGCACATTGAAATTATGGGTACTTGTTAGAGAACAAGTGACTGGACATGACCCGCATGAGATTTATGTAATGGTCAAATGTCATACTTAAATCTCATACGGTTACTTCATTTATTTCCTAGACCTGAGACTATCATAACCTTACATATGATGAAAGCCATGTTTGATTTTAGTCAAACGATATCTTAACACGATATCTATAAAGGCTATCATTGGCATGATCGGATTCATGATGGGAAGGATGATAAGTCAAGAAGGAGTTTGTCCCTCGAAAGAGAGATGTTATGCTTGGGCCCCTCGATGAGTGATAATGATGAAAGTGTATGGCCGTACCCCAATATGATTGGAATTATCATTATACTCAAGAATCGAGAAAGCATTGAACAATAACAAGTTGACAAGGACCATGACTTGTGTTCAATATAACATCGTGAGACAAAAGGGATAAATGGAAGTACATCGTTGGAAACGTGAACTCTTACGTTGCATTATTTGGGTAGACATAATGGCTTGCTAGAGTCCGCTTATGTCTTATGAGGTTCGATATGATCGATCTCATTGCCAACATGATGTAATCCTATTGGGTCACACACAACTAGGATGAATTGGTTAAACCGGAGGAAGAATGATTGAGAGACACGTAAACCGCTACTTATGTCACGCGACATATCAAGCCAATGGCTTGATATACCGCGCGACATAATAGGCCAATACGCGGTATTGACAGCCTGTCTCTCCTAATTTGATTAGAAGAGGTATTTACACTATTTGTAGTATAAATACAGGGGTTCTGTCAGACCTAAAAGTCTAGCCGAAATTTTAAAGCAAAATTCACAATCAAATTCTCTCAATATTCTTCAAGGTTTAGATCTAGCAATCGACAAGAAATTGTTCTTGGATTCATTCGAAGGTGTGGATACCAAAAGAGGGTCTTCGCTCGTTCATCGATCAAGACCTAGAGTTCAAGCAAGTTGAAGAACGAAGTTTGTGATTCAACATCACATAATCAAATCGTTCGATAGCTCAAGACCGGAAAGCGTTTCAAGGTTGGTTTAATTCTATTTCATTGATATTCAAATTAATTGTATAGAACGGATCCTAGGGCTTCTTGGGTTTTATGTTTTTAATGCTTAATTCCGCTGCGCATGGACCCGTAAAACCCAACAGATCCATTCTTTTAACTATTAACAGTTTAACAGTTTCTGTTAATACTAGAAGTTCATATCAATAGAACTTATATATTTAGCTTGTACCCCCACACTTGAGGTGTACCTCCACATATCAAATATTTTATGAATATCCTAATTCATATTTAATATTTTTCTTTATGTGGAGTCATTTAAATGTAATAACCATGTTATCTCCTGACAACATAGTCATAACTATGTTCAAGTGAGGTCTCTTCAACCTTGGTCTCTTCAATCCTTTGGTTTCGAAGAATACCGCATTGCTAATGGAAACGTAATCCATGGTTTTGGGTCCTATCTTAACCTCTTTAGGTTTAGATATTTCTACCTTTGCTAGGTATACCCACATAAGACGGAACTTATCAATAAGGAGTTCACCATCTCCTTAAAAGTTCTATCTTTCCTTTTTTTTTGTGATTCAATTGATTTGAGTGTGTAAGAAGCATTCGTTTGATAAATAAGTGTCAGCGTCCCAACAATTATTTTTCAAACGGTACTTCATACTAACCACCTCTATCACTACGAAATTCTTAATTAAGATGAATCACAAACCTTATTGTTTACTTAAAACTTTAAGGTTTTACTTTTACTTTTCCAAAAGATGAACTTTGCATTATCAAATGCAATTATTAATAGAAGTAATGAACTATCTATTTACTATCTCTGGTTTGAACTGATTTCTACAAAAGAAATCACAATTGATTTGCGAATCAAACTTCATCTTAGGTAGTAATTTTAAATTAACTCGTCGACTTAGTAAATTTAAATTTACACGACCTAATTGAACACGCCATAACAATTGGAACACTTCAAACCAAGTAAATAAAATTTGAAATTTTATTCTTCACACTTAGGCGGATAAAAAATTTATAATTCAAGTTAAGGAGTCCTTCAACAAGGTATCCTTTACTAACACAATAACCACATTTGGTCAATTCAAGCTTATGCCCCTAGGCTAAGTTGATCAAAGTCCAATGGAACATATCGATCTTCAGTCACATTGGCTTGAAGAGGGTTTCCATCTTGGTTGTTGATTCTAGGATGTCGACATTCCCTAGCCATATGCCCGGGTTTGCCGCAATTAAAACAACTACCTTTGACCTTCTTGGCGGTCCTCTTCACTTTCCCGGTGTTCTTTCTCTTGTTTCCGGTACTTGTTTCCACCAAGTTCACTTGCGGTCTTTTAGTCACAATACACATAGTATTGTGCATCTCGAGAAAATCCCAAAGTTCTCTCGCGGTCTTTATGCCACAACACACCTTGTATTGTGCATAATCCAAGCCATTAAGAATATAATTGCGACACAAGAAATCAATGTGTTTCCATGTATCCAAATCATTCTTTGCTTTGGATTCATCCTCGTCGGATATCAATGGTGGATATTTCCAAAGAAATTGCACCAATTTTTAATGTTGTCAAATAGACCAACATTTTCTGTTGCCACCTCTTAAAGTTCATCCCGATAAGAATACCCGGTCTTTCCGCATGTACGAACACATGAGACGGAGGGAGAGCATTATGAGGTGAAACCCTTGAGGTTGTACCAGAAGGAGGTTTCTTACCATGAACCGAGTGAGATGGTGTAGTAGCGGGTGCAACATTGTTGAACGCAGCGTCACCTTGAGAAGGAGGCGTTCCATTCCCTTGACTGGAAGCGGTGGTGTCTTTCTCGGTTGCCATCTCTTGAAGATCTTGAAGAAGCATAAATAACTTCTTACGATTGTTGGACTTTGGTAGGCTTCTCAAGAACTTAACAGAAATCTTAACAGAAAATGTAACGGAGATTGGAGAATAAGAGACAAGTCGAGTCTTGTATTAAATACAATCTCCGTAAGAAGTTATTGCCCCGCACAGGTGCTTACGGTTTAAATGGCAATCTTCTAGTAAGATAAAACGACTTTACTATTAGTTATAAGGAGCACTCCAATATAACTAATCTAACGAACAAAAGATTGTTTAGAACTTTGGACTTGAAAGGAAGAATGCAACAATATGCCAATGATTTGGGTATGTTAATCTATCTTACTAGAGGGTAGGAATGCTCAAATGACTGTGTGTATGAACTGAAATTCGGAGGGGAAGTATATAAAGAGAGTTAAGGGGTTTGTGTCTTTTCCCTTGAAAGGACACAACTTTCTGTTTGAATTGGCACCTGTTCAGAATCTGCTCGGCCGAGTCAAGGGACTCGCTCGGCCGAGCACCAAGCTGCACGGCCGAGTCAATAGACTCGCACGGCCGTGTAATTCACACTGCTCGGCCGAGCAGACATATGCCTCGCCCGAGCAAACTTGTCCAGAGACTTTGGCCAATTTCTGTGCTCTGCTCGGCCGAGTCAAGGACTCTGCTCGGCCGAGCACTTCAAAACACCCTTTAACTAACTTTCGTTAAGTTACAAAACTTTGTCATTAATTTCTCATTCACCCGAAAATGGTTTTTGAGACATTAAATGAGTTATATAATCTACAACAAATGTAGATTACCATTTGTAACTAGTTTCGTTAACAAATAACGAACTTTCGTTAGAAACCTAGGTCAACGTTAAGTCAAACTTAACTTTCCGTTACCCATTTCCAACACCTCCTTCATCTAAGCCCAACCCATTGTCCTTGCAAGTCGCGGCACCGCAGCCAAACCCTAATTTCGATCCTAAGAATACTACAGCCGCCGGCCCCTCCCATGTAAACCCTACTCCGCCGCTCAACAAATCCTTTGCATCTCTCATTGCCAATACCCCGGTTCCACAAGTAAATGAAATCCCAATGCTTGCATCGGCCATTCATAAGGGGGTTCCATCTCTTAAATTAACGAAGGAGGCTATTGCAGCCTTGGCTCGACCTTTTACTTGGACTTTAGTTGGAAGATTTCTCAATGGCCGGCCTACCATGGAAGCGGCTAGGTTGGCCTTTGCTAAGTTTCATTTAAAGGGCAATTACAAACTGGGCCACATTGATCAACAACATATGCTCATTCAATTATCTATCGAGGAAGATTTTCATCGGTTATGGACGAAGGAAGTTTGGTATGTGACGAAGTTTCCTATATGAACTACTGTTTGGACTGCTTCATGGAGACCTAAACAAGACTCTCCATTGGCTCCGGTATGGGTAAGCCTTCCAGAGTTGCCCATCCATTTGTTTAACAAGGTTTTTCTATTCTCTCTTGCTAGCACATTTGGCAAACCTTTGTCTATTGATAAGGCTACGACTGAATTATCAAGGCCAAGTGTTGCTAAAATTTTGGTTTAAGTGGATCTGTTAAAATCACTCCCGGAGAAGATTCATATTGATTGTGGGAATGTTTCTCCTAGTTTCTTTCAAGCTGTGGAATATGATAATCTGCCTCTTTATTGCCGTCATTGCTCGGTTTTGAGACATGACAATTTTAGTTGCCGTGTGTTGAATAAGGAGTACAAGAAGGATGGAAAAAAGGATGATAAAGAGAAAAATGTTGATCCCAATCCTAACAAGGTTGGTGGGGCTGGACCTGAAAAAGGAAAAGCTAAGGAGGGTGTGAAGGTTTATGTTTCAAAGCAGGTTGAATCTAATTCTCCAAAGGTCGTATCTAGTAGTGGTGCGAAAATTGATGGTTTTGCTCAAGAAACTGAGGTTGTTGATCTCGATGGGGGGATTGTTCATTCTAACGAGTGGTCAGCCGAAAATGGGTGTGAAGATATAGATACCCATAATGAGACGGTTGACACTCAAGGTAAAGAATTGATAGTCTTGGATGACACAGCTATTGTTGATATAAATACAGGCAATGAAACTCTGGTAGTTACTGCTGCGCTTGGAGCGCAGATGGGGGCTTTGGCCACTACGGCCTCACCATCCATCCCTATGACGGCTCCTGCTTTGGATAGCGAAGCACTAAATCTCGATCGGGAAAAGGTTAGACAAATTCAAGCTTCATCAGCTCCTAACCTACATCCCTCTACTGCTCGTATGCCAAATTCTAAATATTTTAATTCCGAATTTATAAACCCAAAAAACCTAAAAGAATCTCTTACTCTTCGGGAAAAATGCGATTCTGAACTGAAAGACGGTCTTTCTGCTACTTCTCCTTCGGCATATCATGATGCTCGCACTTATGGGGGTATAGTTGGAGGAGTTCATGTTGATCTGTGGGCTTCAATGGCTGACTGCGATAATTGTGAAGATTATTACGATGAAGAAGATGACTTTCAAAAGGTTAAAGGAAAACGAGAAAAAGCTGGATCAAAAGCTAAATTAAAAAACCTCAAACCTAAAAGGCCTTGAATTCCTAAAAGGCAATTTGATTTACCTTTATATTTATTTTATTTTATAATTTTTCTTTTATTTATTGTACTTTTTAATTTTTAATAAAATTTAGAAAGCATTGCCCTTTTAGCAAAAAGGAAAAAAAAAAAAAAAGCATATTATCTCGGAGTTGGTCTTATAAAAAACTAGTTTTTTTTAAGATAAGGAAAAACGTGTTTTCAAAACAAACGGTGGCATTTTTGTAATTACACAAATTCGTGCCATTCCAAGCTCCGATCATCTTCTCTGGCCATCCCAAGCTCCGATCGTTCTCCGGCGTTCACTCAGTTTGAGTATTTAGTAACCTACAATTCGTGCCCTAGTTCCGCCATTAATGTCCATTTTCAACTCTGCTTCGTTACATAATTGATTGGTACTTTATTGATTGGTACATAATTAATTGGAGATAACTGTGTGATTTGATTCCATAGCTCTTCGTTTTTTCGTTGGATAAACATAATGTCCTTCAATGGTGTGGAAAAAGGGTTTAATTTGCTGAAGTTTGGGTCAATTCAACGAAGCAGTGCATGTGTAACAAAGTGCCAGTGCCAATGTTAGTGTAATAAAGTGCTAGTGTTAGTGTATCAAAGTCTTTGGTGTTAGTGTAAAACAAGTGCAGTGTTAGTTTAACAAAGTGCCGGTGTTAGTGTAACAAAGTACCGGTGTTAGTGTAACCAAGTGCCGGTGTTAGTTTATAAAGTCACTTAATATACATGCACTAGCACTTTTTACACCGGCATTCAAAAATACGTGGGCTGGCATTTGAAAACACATTTACCGGCACTCAAAAATGCATATACGGGCACTCAAAAACACTGATAATTATTTTTGCTAATATTCAAAAAAACATGAACTGACATTCAAAAAAACATGGACTGGCATTCAAAATTACATGAACTGGCATTCAAAAATACATTGACACTCGCTACACACTTACCGGCACTCTATTATACACTAACGGGCACTCAATTATACACCAACGGGCACTTGATTATACACTAACGGGCACTTGATAATACACTAACGGGCACTCAATTATACACCAACGGGCAACTTGATTATACACTAACTTGGGCACTCTATTATACACTAACGGGCACTTGATTAATCACCAGCCGGCACTTGATTAATCGTTATAAAACAACAGTGCTTCACCATATCCAAATCCTCACCATTTTTCCCATTCGGAAATCCCCAATCAAACTTCTGCAATAAATTCGCAAGCGCCGACCCAATCGTCACCGCTGCAAACGCAATCCCAGGACACCCCCTCCGTCCCGATTCGAACGGTATCAATTCAAAATCAAATCCTTTGTAATGGTAATGAAGTGTGTAAACGGAAGGTTTCTTTGATTACGGCTCTCAAATAGTTCATCTTCTCCAAGTCATCGTCGGTTATGTGTTGTCTGCCGCCGGTTGGTTTGTGGGATCGGAGAGGGGATTGGTGTTGCCGGAGAAGGAGAAGACGGTGAAGGCGATTGCAATTGGGGTTGCCGGAGACGAAGAAGACGCGATCTTTCCCTTTGCGTATAGAGAGAGAGAGAGGAGAGAGAGAGAGGTTACGTAACTGTGTGTTGTTATTAGGAAGACGGTAAAACACGTTTTTTGTTAAGTTAACAAAAAACGCGTTTTTTATAAGTTTTTGACATTATCTCGGAAAGGAGAAAGTATATATACGCACCAATTTCTCATGTAAATCCATCCATCATTACTACTTTCTCTCTCTAACTTTCTCTCTCTATTCATCTAATATAAATACAAAGACATTATTACAATTATATACCCATATAAATTTTATGCAAAAATTCGAACCAAAACAGTGAAATTAAAGAACAAAAACAAAGAACAAACCCAGAAAAGAGGGGGAGGGCGCCTCTCGCCCTCTAATCTTCTTATGCCTCCCACCAGATCTTAGATTGTATCCATTTCTCATCTGGGTGTCTTCTTTACTTGGTAAATTTTTCTTTTTCTTTTTGGGTGCTCAAATTTGATACCTTTCCTGTTGGTTTATGATTTTTTGATTGTGGGTTGATCTAGTATTAATCTGTTAAAGATCTGATGGTGTTTTTTTTTTTTTTTCGATTTAATACGATGATACCAATTTCTGTGTTTGGTTGTAAGAATCTTAGAATTTGTGGCGATGAGAAATCTATCGGGTTTCTTAGTTAATCTACATTATGATGTTTTATGACTATGGATTTTGATTGTTGAATGAATAAATTGCATAGATTTTGAATTATATGAAAGTAGGAAATTGGGTTTTGTAAAGATTTGTTGTTATCAAGCTGTATGGTAGTGATTAGATCTGTCTGATGATGCTTAGGTGTGGGAATTATTAGTTTGGTTTGATTTTTGTAATAGGGTACTGTAATTCAGTGAAGTTTATTTGTTGTTTGGATTGCTTCTGCAAAATTGAGTGATGGGATGATTGGTTTTATGGTTTTCTTTTTTGTTTTTGCAGATTGGAAATGGAGACCGGCAAGTTGTTCATTGGTGGGATTTCGTGGGAAACCAATGAAGACCGCCTAAGAGAGTATTTCCAAACTTTTGGTGACGTAGTGGAAGCTGTGATAATGAAGGATCGAACCACAGGTCGTGCCCGTGGGTTCGGCTTTGTGGTTTTCTCTGACCCTGCTGTTGCTGAAAGAGTTGTCAAGGACAAGCACATGATAGATGGTAGAACTGTAAGTTATCTGAATACGTTTTATATACAGTGGTCAGTATTTTTCTTATTATAATTGAGGCATTAGAGATGAAATCGTAGCTTGAAGGTGTGATAACAATTGACTATCGGATTTGGTTTACTACCTTTTATTTCAAGTCACAACTTCAAAATGACTAGAAGGTGGCATTTCTGACACATGTGTACATTCAGGTCATTGTAGCTTCATAGGATCTGAAATGTGTTTAGGAAATATATCATATGTTATTTTTTTCTAAATAATGGTTGGATCACATTGATGTATTGGTCCAACTGCAATTTATTATGCCTTGAACTAAGGTCGTCTCTGGGTAATAAGAACTGCAATAGATGAAATTAGAGAAGAAAGAATTCAGCTATGTGGGGTAGCTCATTTAGCTCGGAATTTGGCCCAATGGGTTTGACTATTGTTTGCCATTTATGTTATGCCAAGAGCTAGGCTACCCCTCAACCCACACTAGCTCATAGCTGTTTTGATTGTTGCTGCCCATGTTAGCTTTGGTCTTCCCTACTATTATAGTTGTTGGATTATATATAATCACACCTAGGATTGGTAATGTCTTCAATGAATGGATTTTGTTATGATTATCGAAAGTTATATTTAGAAAATCAAAAGATAATAGCCTATGTTAATTAAGCATCTTTAACTCGAATACTATTGGTTTTCTAGCTTATTTTCTTTTTGGAAACCTGACTATTGTCAGTAGGAGCAGACCAGATATTACTCACAGATGTAGACCAAAGTTGTGTTTTGCTGAAAGTAACTAGATTCATGGTATGGGGAAATCACAAACATGACAACGGTTATAAATAATGCTATAGGTGCCTGGTCTGTGATCTTGCATTGGATAAAACAAAATGGTGGAAAAGGATTCATGTAACTGAGACCAAGTAACTGGAACAAGAGCTGGGACCTTTGTTGAGGTTAATGTGTTACTGATAAGTGGATTGCTGGACTAACCAAAACAACAATTTAGGGAGGGGGTCTAATGACATTTGTGTGTGTGTCTATAAAGAGCTTTCAAATGTCGCGCTGTTGATTTTGTTCACCAAATATTATTTCGACATCTCTTCGCGTTTTCTTACTCAGGTAGAGGCAAAGAAGGCTGTTCCAAGGGATGATCAACAGATTCTAAACAGGAGTAATGGTAGCATTCAGGGATCACCAGGGCCCGTCCGTACTAAAAAGATATTTGTGGGTGGCTTAGCATCCACAGTCACAGAAAACGACTTCAAGACCTACTTTGATCAGTTTGGGATAATCACAGACGTGGTCGTGATGTATGACCACAACACACAACGGCCTCGAGGTTTTGGATTCATCACTTTTGATACAGAGGATGCCGTCGACAAAGTGTTGCTCAGAACCTTCCATGAACTTAACGGTAAGATGGTAGAAGTCAAACGCGCAGTTCCCAAGGAGATGTCTCCGGGACCCAATAGGAGTCCGTTAAGTGGATATTCTAATGGTTTGAGTAGGGTTAGTAGTTTACTTAATGCTTACACCCAGGGATATAGCCCAACCTCAGTTGGAGGCTATGGAGTTAGAATGGATGGTAGATTTAGTCCAGTTACCGTTGGACGGACTGGATATCCCCCTTTTAGTCCTTCTGCTTATAATATGGGACCCACTTCTGAATCGGCTTTAGGGACAAACTATGGTGGAAATGGAAATTTCAGCTCTAATATTTTGCATGCACGTGGAGTGAACCCTATATATAATGTATCTTCAAACCGCTATCCTAGTTCTGTTGGGTATGGCATGGGTAGTGGTGGAAATGGTTCTCTCTTGAACTCACCAAGTCGGAACATGTGGGGAAGTGGGAACCCGAATTATGCTTTAAACTCCTCGAATTCTAATGAATTTGTGGGGTCTGGAAATGGGAATAACGGATTGGTTAGTGGATTCGGCGGCGCCGGAGCACTTTGGGGTTCCTCTACTGCTTCAGGTCACACTGGAGGAAGTAGTTCTGGATTTAGTAGCAACAACATTAACTATGGCAATGGAGAGAATGGGTACGGATTGGGTGGGGGAGGCTATGGCAGGAACAGTGGGACTAGTGTTACCCCTGCAACAAATGATGTTCATGATGGGGATTTCGGTAATTTCTACGGGGGTGGTTCGTTTTATGCAGATCCTAGCTGGAGGTCATCGTCTCCAGATACATCTCTTGAGACGTCTGGCTTGTTTGGGTATGGTGTTGGAAATGGAGCTTCGAATGGTATGCCGAAGAACTCGGTTGGTTATGTTGGTTATAGTGTTGCGAATAGATCTAATAGAGGTAAATTCTACTTTTTTCTTTTTTTCTTCCCTTGTTGTTCATTTCTTTCGCTGGCTATCACGAATTACATTTACTTTTCTTTAATATCCCATTTGTGGCTATAAGTATTTGGAACATAACATTCATTATTTGGGGATTACAAATCTTGTTAATTTTATGAGTGTAGCTGAAATGATAATGTTGAAGATGAATACTCCCTCCGTCATGAAATGATCTTTCTACTTTTTATTTTTTTTTGCAGGAATCGCTGCCTAGAAGGAGAGGTGGAAATTTCTGGTGAAGTAAAAGAAACGGAGGACTGTGAATTACTTATACTCCCTCGACTAGAGAGATGTTTGAGTTTAGGCGTAAATTTTGATTAGAGCAGCTGTTTTTATAGAAGACACTAAAGGAAGCAGCAAGGGGACTGACTGAGTGTAATGTAAGGTTTGTTTGAGGTCAAGTTTTAGAATATAGAATAGGCTTTCTCTTTTAATTTGGGATTTCTTTATATGTGAGATGTAAAAGTTTGTCCATTGCGGGGGGATTAGATACACTCTGAAATTTAGTGTATCAATCATGCATCTCTCTCTCTCTCTCTCTCTCTCTCTGGTGACATGACTGAACCCATTGATGGGTTTTGTTATGGATAGTTTTAAGTATGAAAAGTTGGTTTGATTAGTGAATGTTTTTTTCTTCTTTCTATTGTGCATGTGCATGTGCATGTGCATGTGCATGTAATCTCTTAGTAGATTGTTTTTTGGATTATAAGTTGGGTCTGGAGATCAAATTTTGGTACCAGATTTCTGGAGCATATCTCAACCCAACACAACTCATGATGTCAATGTTTTTGCTGACCATATTAACTCGAGCCAAAGGTCTAAGCTTGGCAATAACTAATTTGGAAGCACCATTAAAACTTTCTTGAGACCGAATATATTGAGTGGAGGAAAAGCATTGAAAAAACATAATCTTTTACACTCTACAATACATTAATGCAATACTTTATACCCTTTTATGCACTTACTTAAATTTTCTTACAATTTTATATACATGTTATTACTCTGTTGGAAGGATATTAGCAGTTTCAAGTATCTACACCTGCCAATGCAAGAAAATTTAAAAAAAAAAATAGAGGGAGCCAGATGCAAATTTTGAAATTCACCCACCACCTTGGCAAGAATAATTGAGATGAAAATATGAAACTGCTAAATACTGGGTATATCACAAAATTCTTATCTTCAGGTAACTTACAACTTCTAGTACAATTTCATCTATAGCCCAGAAAATTAAAATAAAAAAACAAATAAAAAAATAATAATAAAAACTGTTTGGAGAGATCCAACAGTCAAACACAATTACATGGGCAAGAAGAAATATAGACATCTACTAGTCACAAAACTTAAGCTATCAAAGTTCCACCACCACCAAGACGGAAAATAAGGTTACCTTTGTTTTTTCATTCCTTATTTTTCTTCTACGATAATCCAGAAACAGTCTACGAAGAACAGCACCCAGCTTTTTTGGGTTGACCTTCTGCGTCTAAGTTTGCATCAGATTCCAAGACAACAGTTTTTCCACTCCCTGTCCATGTAGGATCGTGTTTCTTGAGTTCTTGTGATTGCATAACTTTCCGGCTCAAAATATTGTAGATTTCTTTAACAACTGTTTGAAATGCAGCTGTCACGTTAGAGGAATCGAGTGCTGAAGTTTCCATGAAAAATAAACCTTGTGCCTCGGCTAAGGTCTTGCCTTCAGAAGTATTGACCTCCCTGGCATCTTTTAGGTCGGATTTGTTGCCTACAAGTATTGTAACTACATTCATGTCGGAGTGAGCTGCTCATTAAAGCAATGAACACTAAGTTAGAAAAAAGACTAGTGATATTTGATCAAATATATATCAAACAGAAAAGCAGCTGCACACACACTCACAAAAAAAAAAAAAAACATCACATAACAATGTATGCAGAGCCCCATATCCACTAAGTTGACTTTCAAGAGTGGAAAGTAGGAAACTATACAGAAGACCGAGCTGCTCGATAATAAGCCCTCAATTCAGAGAAAAGATAACGTATTACTCCCACAGTAACAAAACGAATGTCCAAAAAATATCAAATTTGCTCTTGATAGCAAATTAGAAACTTTTTTAGACATTCATTTTGAAACGGAGGTAATACTTCATTTGTCCCGGAAAGATACTCGCTTCCCTTTTTGATTTGTCCCAAGAAGATGGTGTTGTTCCTAAAAAGACAATGATTACAGTGCAATTTCAAGAAGGTACAAGCAAGTAAAACATCACAAAAAGTATGACATGTCAAATGAAATTATCTTTTCAGGGTAGAGGGAGTATGATCGCATCAATAAAGCAGTTGCACACACACATACACACAACGTAAATATAATTACACAGGCCTCATCTTAACTGAAAAGATAACTTTCAAAAAAGGAAACTGGGAAAAAGAGGAATCTTATTTTCATTCATGAAAAATGACTTCCGTATCTCATATTTGTCGCTTATTTTCAGAATTGGTAATCTGTGGTTGAGCTGCAAAATATTTTATAGTTGATTCATTCTCTTCCTAACAACCACCATAAAATCATGAAATGCATACTTCCAAGTCATTATTCATGAAAGAGTTAAATGGAGTCTAACCAAACACCAGAAAATCTAGAAATATTTCTTTTGGAAGTTAGTTTCATTGAAAAAAGTATGGCCTCACAGAAAAAAACTTCCCATAACACTTTCCATAGGCTCAGACTATTTCACAGAAAATAACTTCGAGGCTCAGATTTTGCAGTCCTGGCAGCCTAGAGAAAATGAGTCAAACGAAGAATTACAAGTCAAAGGAAAATCTCTCCCAAAGATTGGACTTGCGAATTTGATCAAGTCGTAAGTTGTTTCCCTGGAAACATTTCCTTGCCTCTGCCGATAGTCTAATTAGTCTCCGCTTACCTATACCGATGCCCGGCCAATGTTCTATGCATTTACCAAGCAAGAGAAAATAAAAAACTTCTACATGAAAATGATCACTTAAAATAATGTCGTGCAATTTTTTTATTTTATTTTTTTGGTAAAATAAACAGTGTTTAAGATCTGCTACTCCCTCCGTCCTAAATAAGTGCCCTACTCCCTACGCTATTGCAAGTGAAAGTAGAACATAATAGTTTAAAAGGTGACACCACTAACTTCACTATATTATGGACACTCATTTGGGGACAATTTTTTGCTAGATAATGAACCCCTAGTTAGAGAAGGAAGGAGTGCTTTTTAATGTTTTCCTTACCATTTCACTCGTGTAAAAGATCTTCAATGCATATGAAATACTTCCACACTCATATAATCTTAAACACAATAAAGTGTATGGGAGTTGTTATGCTATTATGAAATAATAAATAGATAAACATTAAATGCAAGGAAACTTACTGTGAAGTTCATTAAGCCACCTGCCTATGCTATCAAAAGTCTGGTGTCTACTAATATCATATACCAAAAGAGCTCCAACAGCACCTCGATAATACGCCGACGTAACCGCCCTGAAACGTTCTTGGCCAGCCGTGTCCCAAATCTGTGCCTTAACTTCCTTCCCATTGATTTCCATCTTCTGAGTTTGGAACTCCACCCCGATAGTTGATTTTGAATTCGGGTAAAACTCGTCTCTCGCAAATCTAGCAAGCAAGTTTGATTTTCCAACAGCTGAATCACCAATCAAAACAATCTTAAAGAGATAATCGTCGGGTTGGTCTTCCTCCGCATAAAATGCCATCTTCTAGCCTTTATAGAATTTGGAGTGCTAGAAAGCCATATTTCACCAATATTTAGCACCTTAAGAATGTGAGTCCTTTCCAAGAGCTAACCCTAAGTGAGAGAAACTTTCTCAGTTCAGATGATAAAGTCGAATTAAAGATTACATTAACAGAAGTGAAGCAATTTAAAGACGAAACTTTGAACCCAGGGAAGGTATATGAAGGATAAAAGAGCGCAAAGAAATACAATCTTTTGTAAAGGTGAAATAGATTAGCAAATCATCAAATGGTTATTTAACTATCTCTGCCTTCAATTCTACTCCTCCATTTCTGCTTAAAAAACAAGAGCCTACTTTCAATTTTGGAATGTTCACAACACTTAGTTTTTTTTTTTTTAGTTTCCAAATGCACCCTTATAACTGTATTTGTGAGAATTAAAAAAATAGTTCTTAGAATTAAGGGCATTTATGCAAATCGGATTTATCCTTAAATTTTGTGGCATTCAGATATTGATCTTTGATCAGAACGTACGGAGTAACTTTTAATCACCCACCTTGGCTAACTTGAGAAAATAACTACCAATGCCAGATTCCAATCTGGTCCTCAAAGAAAGATAAAGTGACGGCTTCGACTTACCTGCAATATTAACAAAGCATCAGAATCAGAAACTTAAACCAGGGCTTACGTCACTGCATGGCTCGAATTGTTCCTCAAGAATTACAAAAAATATGAAATTTAAATTCAAAGACATAGAAAACAGGTCACCGCTACATCGTAAAACAAAATATTGTGCAATAATCGTTGCACAGGATCCTCACCTAATTAACACCTTCAGGCGAAGCACTTCTAATTTATTTATTCTCGTGCCCTGTCTTGATTAACTCCTGCTCCCCCTACAAACATTAAAAAGGGCGGATTTTAGAGCCCTCATGCACCAAAAAAGCACATGAAAAAGATACGAAGCACATACATCAAAAGCATATATGAATCTATTTTTTTGAATGAACATAAGAAAGTTAAGAAGCGCAGGCAGTTCCTAAATCAAGGTAGAATTTCAAATTACAAGCCAGGTCAAACAATGGCACGATGCAAAGCTGAGACTACTAGGTATGACAACTCATTTCTACCAACTAACATATTTAGGTCCCACATCCTTATGCTCTAAATTGACATTGCCAACTATCATATCATTCTTCAACAAAAATAACCAAGAAAAACCAGTCATTAGAAATACTCCATTACAAAACCGTTCTCCAAGTGTTGGATACTTGCACAAATATGCAGAGATGACAGTGTTGATAAAGATCATTGCTGTCTCTTAAAGGCCCTACACTATCGCAACACAAACACACTCGAATTTATATAAACTGGAAAACATCAGTTGGTGCAACTTTATTTTTGACCCACTACAAAAAGAGGAGACATCTTGGCAATAAAGTCAACAAAAATTCCATTCAAGGCCTAACAACGGCCAACAATATAACCACCATCTTTCATAAATTACTACCTAACTGCTAATTTCAACTGAATCCTTTTCTGCCATTCAGTTTGGCATTAATGCAACGTCATCAACACACAATCCAAAAATTAATCAAACTACTCCCATTTCAAAATGCATTTCTTAACCTCATAATTTCTCAATTAATAGCATTATTCCTTAAACAAACAAAATCAAAATCTTCAAAAGCTTAGATACAATATACAGATAAAAAATTTCAACCAAATTCATGATGAAATAAATATATTTTAGGAATGAAAAGATTAGGTTTTGAGACATACCCAATTTTACAAGAGTTGAACGGACCTATCCCACCTCTCCTTTCTAGGAATGCGATCAAATCAGAAGCGTTTCTTATTGTATAGATCGAATAACAAAATGTGAAACGGAAATGAGAAATTTCAACAATGGTGTCTACCAAACTGTCGGAATTTGAACAATTTAATGGTTTTTTTTTTGGAGAGATTAGGGCTAGGTATGGCGATTGACGAGGGGAGAAGAAGAGGGCACAGAACAGAGAGAGAGAGAGAGAGAGAGAGGGCGAAGCTAGATTTGCAGAATGGAAAGAAGAAGGCTCCGTTTGTTTGATGTAAAACATTTTCCGGAAAATGTTTTCCTTGTTTTCGGGTGTTTGTTTCAAGTAAAATGTTTTTCGAAAAATGTTTTACCTACTTTCGAGTGTTTGGTAACCACTTGTAAAAGAAAGTCAAATGTAAAACATTTTACAAGGATGTAAAAAAAGGAGGTTTTCTTTGTAAAATGATTTACCAATTTCAAATTCGTAAATCATTTTACAACTCTTGTTCTTGGCCTTAATGTACAACTCATATTACGTTCGGTACAACATAATAATAATAATAATTAAAAAAAAAATTTAACTGCCCCCACCCACCCCACCCCACCCCCCCCCAAAAAAAAATTTTTTTTTTTGGAAACCGCCCCACCCACCCCCTGCCTACCCCATCCCACCCCCAAAAAAAAAATTTTTTTTTTGTGGAAACCGCACCCACCCGCCTACCCCACCCCACCCTCCCCCAAATTTTTTTGGAAACCGCCCCAGCCCCCTGCCTACACCACCCCCTACCCACCCCCCCCCCCAAAAAAAAAAAAATTAATTTTTTTTGGTAACCGCCCCACCCACCCCGCCTACCCCACCCTCCCCCCCAATTTTTTTTTTTTTTTTTTTTGGAAAGCCCCACCCACCCCCCCCCTACCCACCCCCACCCCCAAAAAAATTTTTTTATTTTTTTATTTTGGAAACCGCCCCACCCCGCCTACCCCACCCCCACCCTCCCCCCAAAAAAAAATTTTTTTTTTTTTTTTTGGAAACCGCCCGCCCACCCTACCCCACCCCCACCCCCCCCCCAAAAAAAATTATTTTTTTAGTAACCGCCCACCCACCCCCTGCCTACCCCACCCCCCTCCCAATTTTTTTTTTATTTTTTGGAAGCCGCCCACCCACCCCCACCCTGCCCCACCCCCCCCCTGAAAAAAAAATTTTTTGAAAGCCCCCACCCCCTGCCTACCCCAATTTTTTTTTTGGAAACCATGCCTACCCCACCCCCCTTTTTTTTTTATTTTACACCCCCTACCCACCCCCAAAAAAATAATTTTTTTTATTATTATTACACCCTTACCCCCAAAAAAAAAAAGGGGTGGGGGTAGGGGGTGGGAGCGAGGGGTGGGTGGGGCGGTTTTCCCAAAGTTGATTTAAATTAATAAAAAATTAAGCATTTCGAAAAATTTTTTAGTCAAATACTTAATAGTCTTGACAGAGATATGAATGCATTTCTAAAAAAACATTTTGTAAATCTTTTTACATGAAATGTTTTCTTGTAAAATATCATGATCTTGTTTCGGTGGGTTTGGCAGAATTTAACGAAAATATTTTAAATGTTTTTCTTGAAATATCATGATGTGAAAGCAGCCACCCGCCCCATTTAACAGCCTGGGCAGCACCCCAATTTTTAATTTAATTTAATATCAACTTGAAACAACCCTGCCCCACGCCTGCCACCCAGTTTGCGTATATTTCATCCAGAAAAAAAAAAAAAATTTAAGGGTGGGTAAGTGGGGTAGAAAGGAGTGTAAAAAAAAAAAAAAAAATTTTTTTGGGGGGAGGGTGGGGGGGCAAAATGTCTGGGGTAGGGGTAGGGGTGTGGCGGTTTCCAAAAAAAAAAAAAATTTTTTTGGGGGGTGGGGTAGGCGGATAGGGGTGGGTGGCGGTTTCCAAAAAAAAAAATTTTTTTTTTGGGGGGGAGTGGGGTGGGTGAAGCGGTTAAATTTTTTTTTTTAAGTATTATTATTATTATTTTGTTGTACCGAGCGTAATATGAGTTGTACATTAAGGCCAAGAACAAGAGTTGTAAAATGATTTACGAATTTGAAATTGGTAAATCATTTTACAAAGAAAACCTCCTTTTTTTACATCCTTGTAAAATGTTTTACATTTGACTTTCTTTTACAAGTGGTTACCAAACACTCGAAAGTAGGTAAAACATTTTTCGAAAAAGATTTTACTTGAAACAAACACCCGAAAACAAGGAAAACATTTTCCGGAAAATATTTTACATGAAACAAACGGAGCCTAAGTTATACCGATCACGCTCAGCATACACACTCAAAAATTACTATCACATACTCCCTCCGTCCCGCTAATATTAGCACACTTTTCTTTTTGGGCGTCCCGCTAATATTCGCACACTCCCAAAAAGGAAACTTTATATTAATAAAATATGCACCCAACCCCACTCATTCTCTCTCCTACATTATTTTAATACTCACAACACCATTATAATTTATTACACCCTCCACTCATTCTCTCTCCACTCATTCTTTTACACTCACAACATTTTATTAAAATATCATATTCCTTAATTCTCGCGCAAACAGTGTTTGTGCTAATATTAGCGGGACGGAGGGAGTACTGAATATGGCAGCCATACATGTTAGGTACCATTATTAAAATCTAACTTGCTCATTTTATAAGACAGTGGCTGAGCCAGTTTTTTATAAACTGGAGAAAAAAGTATAACATATCTCGAAACCAAAAAAAAAAAGTTTTAAATACTTTGAAAGATTATGGACCATCACACTTGATTAGGGTTGGGAGAGTTTGGACACAACTATGAATTGAAGGTCATTTATGAAGAGTTGTGACATGCCAGTTTAGGCCATGGTTGTAATAAAAGGAACAACATTACTTTTGATCTATATTATTATTATTAGTAAGCTTTTGAATGAGTTTCTATCATTTATCAGTTTGTGCAGTTCCCTCATCCATCTAACAAACGATTTGACAATATCCATTTAATCACATCCCCAAACCTTGTTGCATTATTGGTCCTACAATGAGAGTATGGATTTGGAATTGCTCTTTTATTCATTGCTCTGATATAGCATATGTTTCGGATGCAATCACATTTTCATATTTGAGATCAATGGCCGAGAATTTATTGGATCCTGATGAGCCCGGATCTACTGGACCGGGCCCGCACTCGGTCTAGTCCAAGGAACCAGTGAAGTGGCAGTTCCTAGACCGCTGGAGGGAAGACCGCGGATAAATAGGCCCTTGTGGTCAAATCCTCGTCCCTCCTCGCATCGTCCCCATCGAGGACGATTGGAATCCTGCTCGCTGGATCCGTGCCCGCATGAGTCATGCCCGCATCAACCGTGCTCGCGTCATGTATCTTTGACCGCGGGCACAACGTTGACCGCGGGCACATGCTGCTTCCCGGTTAATGTCAAGCCTTACTGAGCAAGTTAGCTTACTGGCTCTGACAGGCCACTTGCCGGCTCCCCCATCACGCATTCAATGCGGCTCAGTCCGGCGCCTACTATTCCATTTAATGCACTAAGCCGGCTACACGGCTCATGTCACTTTCAGCCATGTCCCCTGGACAGTCAATGTTCCCTCCCTGACAGGACCAATTAGCTGCGGACACGTGTAGCTGGTCAAATACCAAAGTGCCCCCTAGGGCTGATCTCATTGCTTACCTCAACAAGCACCATGGCATTGCCTATAAATAGAAGGCCTTTACCCCCTTGGGCAAGGTAAGTTCCATATACAATTGAGTAAGCTCTATTACTCTCTAAACCTAAACACACACACACTCCAAAGGTATTCAAAGCCTTATTACTCAGTATTCTTACTCTCACACCCGAGGGCCTGAGTTGGAGTAACATCCAACTTTGACCTTAACGGTGCTTGTTTGTGTTGTGATCTAGGTACATCAAACCAATAAATATATCCTAGCCAGATATCCTTGAACCGCTCCTGACCCCAAAAGCTGTGGCGTCATCAGTGGTTCCATTGCCGGGAACCCGACTTTCTTTCGTTTTCTCGTTAAAAATCTTTTGTTTTCAAGGCACCTCACGTGTCCTAAACAAATTCAGTGCCGAAAGGCTCTTCTTTTTTACATCACTAAGTTTTTCCCGTTTAAAACTTTTGTTTTCAGACACACCTTGTAGTCTAAACAACCGTTTGTCAAAGACACTTCTTTCGATTATTTTCGTCTTTACGAGACATGTCTCAAATTCGAAAAATGCTTTGGTCATTTGACCCTAGAGGAGGAGAACCAAGCCGAACCCTCCACCATCAATAGGGACGGAGCAAACCAACTCTGTTTTCAAACGAGAATGGGGGCCCGTTCTCGGCCTCAAAATCCCCATTTCAGCGAGTTCTACACCGGTTAACCGAGGAAGCCCGTGGCCGAAAAGCCCAGGCCCTACTAAACAATAGCCCAAAACTCCCCAAGCTCACATAAAAACACCACTCTAACCACCCCACTTTCCCCCGAGCAAATCCTAAGAAGGATGGAAATCCACGGCTTCCAAGTCCAAACCGGTCGCGGAGGCCATGGCCATCAACGACGCGGAGATGGAAATGTTTGAAATAGAGGCCAATGGAGGGCTACAGCTTCCTCAAGGGTCACAAAGGTTCTCCCAACGAAGCTCCCGCTAACTCGCTTGCTAGTCAAGCCGCGGGGGCAAACCGGGCTGACCCGGCCTCGAGCGCGACACCGGCCAAACGGAGCGTGGTGCATGTAAGAGGATAGCGAGGAAATGGGGAAGAGGCACGGTCAAACCGCCGTGCGAGGTCCAAAGCTGCACTTCGCTCCGGCCAAGGAGAAGGCCGTGGCTCCACGAGCTAAAAAGCGAAGGTTGATGATCGAGCCCCGAGTTTGTGGAATTTATGCGTAAGATGTGGGAAACCCATCGTAAGGCGGCCCGTAAGTGTGGCCGCACCATGGACGCCTTCGGGCGATAAAATTGCGCGGCACCGATCCAAAAGGGCAAACCCCCGAGATGGACACCTATGACGGATCCAAAAATGCCAAGAGTCATATGGGAAGATTTGAGGGCCGTATGGCTTTATTCTCCGCGGACGAGTCACTGATGTGCAAAGCTTTAGCTGCGACCTTCACCGGCAAGGCCCTATCTTTGAATGCTAGCCCTCAAGCCCCGTGTATCCAGTCATTCGCCGCCCGTAGTCCTCTTCCTCAATGCCTTTGCTGAGCAGTGTGCCCGCTAGACCAAAACAGATCTTGTCCGTGTCAAGGTGCACCAAATGAGCCTACAAAAGATTATATATCCCTGTTCAGGAAGGTGAGCGAGGAGATTGTGGACTCCGGGACGAAGGAGATATCGATTATGTTTTGAGGGCGGCCTCGGCTCCTCCTTCCTCAAAATGAATTTTGCCTCCAAAGAAACCTAAATCAAAGATGGAGGAAATGTATGAAAGGGCCTCGGCCATTGCCTCCGCCGAGGAGCCTAGTGTGCCCGCTCCCCGAGCTTCTGCGAAAGAAAGGATAAGCCAAGTCCAGGAGACCACCCTGCAGCCTCGCTTCACACCAATAATCAGGGGCAAAAACAGTAGGCCGGGGATCGTAAAGGCTCAAAAAGGCCATGGCCGAAACAGCTTTACACGCAGCTCACCGACCCAAGGGTGGTGATCATGAGAGCCTCGAGACTTTCCCCGCTCCTCCCCCATTAGCTTCGAAAGCCAAATGAGAGGAGTAGACTTAAGTTCTGTGAGTATCACAACGACCACGGGCACGGAATCGAGGACTGCTTTCCACCAAGCGAGTAATCCAAACAGAAAATCAATAATCGGGGAGCTAACCAAGTGGGTTAAGGGAAACAATACGCCCCCAATAACAATGATCGGCAGCGGGCACGACACACGCGGGGACCAGACGAAATGAAAGAGATAATAATGATGACGATTTTGGGGACTATGACATTAACTTCATTTGGGGAGGAACCTCCCTCTAGTAGGCAATTGTCCCTCCAAATTCGGACATTAGAGAAGGTTTTCTCCATCCCCGCCACGGCTCCGGAGGAAGAGCAGAAATTGGGTTCAAAAGGAGTGAACTTGCCTCCACCCTTTTTCATTCCACACGCCCACTCACCCTCGTAATGAGAATCAACCTGCAAACATAGGCCGAGTGTTGGTAGATACCTTTTGGAGCCGCCCGCGACATACTCTATTACCATACTTTGATTGGAATGAGAATGACTAAGCACATCTCACTCCATATGCGGGCATGCTCGAAGGCTTCACCAACCACGCCGTAAGGGTAAAGGGGACGATTGTGTTTGACGTAGCTATTGGGGAAAACCCATGCAGAAGACGGCCAAGATAACTTTCATGGTGGTCGATCTTCCTTCCCAATACAATGCCATTCTCGGCGTAATCGCTCAGCCGAATTGGGAATAGTTGCGTCCGTCCCCACCAAAGGGTGAAATTTAACACCCGGGCGGGGTTGCTACCATCAAGAACCGGCCCGGAGATTCCTCCGAGCACCGGAGGAAAAAAGGAAAGAACAGAAAGGCCGGACATCACGCCCGCAGATAGAGGGCGAGGACAAGAAAATAATAGAGGGAAAAGGCGAGGACAAGTCAAAAAGGGGAAAACTCTTGCACTCCCGCCGCCGCCCGTACCGATTGGCATGCTTTCTTTCCATTCCACGAAGGTGGAGCTCAAGATGAGCGTAAAATCGAAGCGATTGGTCGCCCTCGCTGAGGAGGTTATATTGATCGAGGAGTAGAGGGGAAATTGACCGTGATATCATATATTCAATGGCAACACCGACCCAAGCTCAGTCAACCCCCCAACTATTGTCATTGAATCCTGCACAATCGTGAAATCGGCGACCTTCAACCTAACGACGAGCTCGAGGAGGTGGTAATCAATCCACACTTCCCGAGCAAACAAGCTAAGGTTGGGTGGAAATTCACAGCGAGGAAAGAAGGATACTTATTGAGTTCCTTAGAGCAAATTGCGATGTGTTCGCTTGGAGGGTGGAGGATATGCAGTGGCATCGCCGAGGACGTGATCCTCCATAAAATCAACGATGACCCATCCTTCAAAAACATTCACCGAAATCCGTATATTTCTCCCTGAGAAAGAGATAGCCATCAAGGAAGAGGTGGAAAAATTGCTAAAAGCGGGGATAATAAAGGAGATCTCCTACCCCAAATGGCTGGCCAATGTGGTCATGGTTAAGAAATCCAATGGTAAATGGAGGATGTGCGTTGATTTCACCGATCTCAACAAGGCATGCCCCAAGGATTGTTTCCCTCTTCCTCGCATAGGCAGTTGGTGGATTCTATAGCCAGGACACGTAGTTCTAAGCTTCATTGATGCATACTCCGCTACCATCGATCCGGATGGCTCCCGAAGATGTCCGCTCTGTAGCTTTCATTGCCGCGGGCAAGACATCTTGCTACACTATGATGCCCTTTGGGCCGAAAAATGCAGGAGCTACATATCGGCGCATGGTCAATCCGGTCTTTAAAAACCAACTAGGCGTAAATCTTGAGGCCTACATTGACGACATGGTCATAAAAACTAAGGAAAACTCCCACGAGCTCGATGTGGAGGAAACCTTCAAAACTTGCGCCACAACAACATGAAGCTAAACCCCTTAAGTGCGCTTTCGGGGTCAAGGCGGGCAAGTTCCTCGGATTCATGGTCAACCAAAGAGGGATAGAGGCTAATCCAGAGAAAATCCGAGCTCACTATTAGACATGAAACCTCCCACTGTGTAAAGGATGTACAAAAACTCAATGGTCGCATCACCGCACTTGGCCGCTTCATCTCGCGGTCGGCCAGAGAGAGGTGCCTCCCCTTCTTCAAAACTCTCAAAGGGGGGAAGAGAGCCGATGAATTTACATGGAGTACCGAGTGTCATCGGGCTTTTGAAGAAGTCAAAAATACCTCGGGCAACCTCTGCTCGGCGGCGTGCCTGAGAAAGAGCTCTTTTGTATTTAGCCGCATCGATCCGCGCAAGAGAGCCTGTTCTTGTAAGGGAGGAGAATAACTCCCAAAACCGGTTTATTATGTAAGTAAGGCACCGTCCGCCGTAGAAGGGCGTTATCTTAATATAGAAAAGTTAGCTTACGCCTTGCTTGTAGACCGCTCGAAAATTAAGAGCCTACTTTTCTCGCACATCCTATAACCGTACTAACTAAGGCCCCGCTTAGAAAGGTTTTACATAAACCGAGTCCTCGGGGAGAATGCTAGCTTGGTCTATAGAGCTCACCGAGTTCCGGATCACCTACTCCCGAGAAAGACAATCAAAGCGCGAGGCCTTAGTTGATTTTGTAGTAGAATCATCGTTCAAATTAGCGGACGAATGACCTCGGGAAAAGAAAGCGAGCGAGATCGAAGATGACCCAGAAGCCCGAGCACGTAAATTGTTCAACCCGGGGAGCGTCCGTAAGAGGTATGGACTTTATATGTGGACGGCTCCGCGAGCAAGTTAATCAGTGAGCGGGCATACTTCGATCGCACCCGCGGGGAGAAATTTATGAGGGCCTTGAGATTCAAGTTCGAGGCATCAAACAATCAGCTGAATATGAAGCGATTATAGCGGGCATGGAATTGGCAAGAGACTTGGGAGTTCGAATATCGAGATCAATAGTGACTCTCACTCATAGTTAATCAAATTAGGGGGAGTATGATACTATCAACCCAAGACTAGCTCGATCGTGGCCTTGCAAAAACCCTCATCAAAAATTTCACTTACTATGAGCTGACCCAAGTCATGAGAGAGGACAACGTGGAAGCTGACCTCCTCTCAAGAATAACCGAGCAAGAAATTGGTAAGTTGGAGCGATTGCCGATTGAATTCACGGAGAGACCTGCTATAGATCGAATTCGTATAAACAATATTGAGGATCAAGAAAGGGACTGGGTAGATGAAATGAAGGATTACATCGAGAAGCAAACCCTCCCTGAGGACCCAGTAAAGGCTAGAGCCATCAGAACGGTGTCCGCGAAATACCTCGTCCTCGATGGGGTGCTTTTTCGGCGATCATTCACCAAGCCTTTACTCAGATGCGTCAAAACTCACATGGTCACCAACTTACTCTATGAGGTCCATGAAGGAGTTTGTGGCGGACATCCAGGTGCTCGCACCCTCTCAGACAAGATCAAATTCCAAGGATTCTTTTGGCCCGCAATGAGAAGGGATGCGCAGGAGTATGTTAGAAAATGTGATAAGTGCCAGAGATTTGCGGACATCCCTAGACTACCATCAACAGAGCAGACTTTGGTTGTACCATCGTGGCCGTTTGATACGTGGGGGATAGATCTTATTGGACCATTTCCAACTGCTAGAGGAAGCATCAAGTACGCCGTGGTGGCCGTGGATTATTTTACCAAGTGGACGGAAGCAAAGGGCTTAGCCACTATTTCCGAGGATAACACTATCAGTTTTGTCCACGACCACATCTATTGTCGATTTGGGGTTCCCCGAGCAATAATTTCAGATAATGGCACCCAATTCTCCGCAAAATTCACTGCTTGAATGTGTGAGAATGAAGGTGCAACACCGTAAGTCCGCAGCTTGCCTATCCTCGGGGAAATGGTCAAGGCGAGGCGGCGAACAAGCTAGTCCTGACTGCCTTAAAGAAAAATTTGGAAGGACGAGGAGGACGTTGGTTGGACGAGCTCCAGATCGCATTATGGGTTGTCCGCACCACAATAAGAAATCTAACAGAGAAACTCCCTTCTCGCTCACGTATGGGTCGAGGCAATGGCTCCGGTTGAGGTAGCCCTACCCTCGTACGTAGTCACATACTTCGACGAGTCTCAAAACGAGGCAAACGGAAGGTGTGACCTGGACGATCTCGAAGGAAAGAGAATGCGGGCACATGAAAAAATGGTGAACTACAAACGAAGCGAAGAAGCACCATGATAAAAGAGTAAATAAGAGGAGTTTTTCAGTTGGAGACTGGGTACTCAGAAGCGTAGAGGTCCAAGGGACCCAACCTGGTTTCAACAAACTGTCCCCGAAATGGGAAGGTCCATATGAGGTCACAAAGATAGTCAAAGAGGGCACCTACATGTTGCGACCAAAAGAGGGAGAAGAGCTTAAGCACGCTTGGAATAGCGACCACCTTAAGAGATACTTCTTTTAAAATCTTTGTAATTTTTTGGAAGGAGTATAGACTATATATATATAAGGGAGAAGTTACCATCATATTTTGATGCAAAAATCAATTCCCACCAGCCTCAAAAGCTAGGGTGGATGCCCGCGTGCGGATGCCAGTGGGTTCAAGAGCCAACATATGAGCTCCTACTTACTGATGCGCAAAGATCTAAGGATCCGCATGCCTATATATGTACAAAGATCCATTACGATCCGTACTATGATCGCGGGGAGGATACTCTCTGCCCGCGTGACACCACCAAAAATAAGTGGATATAGATGAACGTAGGTACAAAGGCCATGATGCCCGTGCCTACGGATTCTAGTGGGGACAATGACACAGTCCGGACCCACTAATTGCGCGAAGGACCTCGTTAGGCCCGTTACTCGCCTGCCTGTATGTGACAAAGGCCTACATATACGCCCGTTCACCCGATCGCCACGAGACCCTCACGAAAACCCTAGGGAGTTTTGAATAAAGGGTCAAATAAGTGAGAACCTCCAATAAGGGGATACGGATGCCAGGGGGTTAAAGGGCCTCTATGCTAAAATATGCTCCTACCTTTCTGTTGCGCGGACAATAGCCTCACGGCCACCTTCTGCATGCCCTATGAAAGTATGCTTGCCTTGGCTACTTTTGACTTACACCACAGCTCGCAAGGCTGGGAATAAGTGTAAATGGATGAGAGTGATCAAACTAGTTTAAACAAAGCCAAACAGACAAACGAGGTTAAGGCCTCAGAGTTTGCCACAAGGCTAAACAAACGCGATCATAGAAGAATAAGGTGACTCTCACAAAAACCTAAGGGTTTTGAATAAAGAGTTAGGAAAACTCAAAAAATGCGGGCAAAGGGCCTACTAAGCTGCTGCCCGCAGAAGGAGAGTATAAAGTTAATTGCAAAGTCAAAAACGCTGGAAAAAGTAATAGGCAAGAACGCAAGTACTTAGGTGCTCGAAGATTGCCAAACTACTCAAAATAGCCTACGAGACAAGCAATTAAGATAAAAGTACAGGAGCCAAGTGGAGAAAAATGCTTCTATTAATGATTAAGGAAGTATTTACAAAATTCCTACACTATTACAAAAGAGATCCTAGTCTATTACAAAAAGAAAAAACAAAAAACCTAAGCTACTGGAGCTTGCCCCTTAGGATCTTCAGATTGAGGAGTTGGAGAGGGCAAGCTGTTCACAAGAAGGTCTGTGATAGGATCAAGGGCGACCTCAGTATTGGAGACTGGAGCAGGAGCTGCCCGATGAGGAAAGAGGTCTCCTATGGCAGGCCCACCGGGTAGAACGCGGGCAAGGGCATCCCCGAGAGAAATAGGGTTCTCCCCAAACCTTAGCTCATCCAGATCTGCGATGAGACCAAGAGCAGTCACCTCTGCCACAGGAGGCAAGGAGGCCGCAGCGGACAGCTCCAAGCCTTTCACCTCATCCTCGGACAAGGGAACTAATGCATGCCCGGGCAAGCATTCTTCATCGGTAGCAACAACCGAACCAATTACGGCCAGCTCTTGTACAGAGAACCTGCCCGTGGCCGCAAAATTCCGAATCTGTGTCCGGACCCCAGCCTCGTACTGAGCTAGATTTTCGGCGAGGAGCCAATCCTTGAATTCCTGGGAGTTTTTGTACTCCTCCACAGCCTCCTTGCGAACATCGTCGAGGGCAGATTTCCCCTCCGCTTCCATCCTCTTATAGGGGAGCAGCTGGTCGGACAGCTCATCCACCTTTTTCTCCAAGGCCAAAAGGTCAACCTTGGTGGCCTCCAGCTTGGCCGAGAGCTCCTTATTCCTGGGCTCCCACTCAGCTTTGTGCCCGCGGAGCTCATCCCGCTGACCCCTTACCCTCTCCAGGTCCTTCTCCACCGTGGCCAAGCGGTCAGAGAAGTCCTTCAGATCAGACTCCTTCTGTTTGAAGGCATTGTCCTTTTCCTCCATTAGGGAGTTCAAGGTCCCAATCCTTTCTTGAGCCTCCTCCAGCTCACGAAGTTTGGCCGCCAAAATGGAAGTTTTGTTATCCACTTCAGCGGTCAGAGTATCGCAGCTTTCCCTTAGCCGCAGCACCTTGTTGCCCACCTGCGAGGAAAAGAGAACTAAAAGTTAGAAACTGAGAGGGGAAGTATGGAATCAAAGGAATCAGACTGCTATCTACCTCAGTCAGAGCAAGGCCTATGTCCCCCACCATGGCCGAGGCATTCTCCTCGACAACTATGTTCTTATAGAAGTCAGGGGAATACAAACGGTTCTGACCGGCCGATCCCCACGGAGGCGTTGGCGGGGTGCGGGCGTAGATGTCCACCCCAGTCACGGCGGGCACCTCGACGGCTTTTTCTAGCGCCGGCGTCTCCTCGCGGGGTGGTCGAGAGGGAGCTGGATAGGCTGCAGAGCAAATTGATCCCCCAATGGGGGAAGATGAGGAGGTCGCGGCGGGAGCGATCACGGTACGGGAGGAGCATCCCCGAGGCTTTGCGGAGCTTTCTCTGTCCACTGCCCGGCTCTCCTTTCTCTCGTCGCCCCTCTTCCGAGAATCCACTTGGTGGCCGGAAGGAATGGTGCGGCCGGGGAGAACTAGCTCGGAGAGCATTGGCTGGGAGGTCCGCTCGGGAGGTGGAGGAAGGTTCCCCGTAGTCAGAGCGGTTTTTGAGCTGGTCAAAGGCTCCCCAGTTTTCCTGCTGACAACAGGAATAGTTTTATCTTTGGTGGAGACTCCCCCCAACTCAGTCTGCCTCTTCGCAGCAGCCTCCCTATTGGCCTTCATATTCTTGGCCTTCAGTTGAGCAGCATTCATGGGAGCCATCAAAAATTGTATTCTTCAGGATCTACTCTGGAGGGAAGGAGAAATGGTTAGAATGCAGTTCAAAAATTCAAAGGAAAAATAAAGGAGCAACAGTTATATAAAAAAAATCAGAGACCGATAAGTTCGGGGGGATCGCATTCTGCGCCCAGCATACAGGTTCTACAATCTGCCTCGAATTGGTAGTGCTCATGCACCCTCCAATCAGGGTCACGAGGCAGAGGCTCTATTTCTACTCTGGGGGCATAAGGGGCGCCCTACTGCGAGCCACCCCGAGTAGATCAAGAGTGGCTCATCCTCAACTATGGAGCCCACATCATAAACAGGCTCCTCCCGTCCCAAATAGGCGGCCGGGTATTTCTCTAAGGCACGGCGCAGCATCGGCGGAGGAAAGTGCGGATAGCTACTCGCGGCCACCTTCATCGGGATCGATTTGAGGGTTTTGAGAAGGGCCATCCAAACCTAGGACTCAATGACCAAGATGTCCCTCTGGTTCCATTGGTCAAATTTATTTGAGGGAGGAGAGAAGGTCAGGTAGAATAATTCCTAGCCTTCAAACTCAAAATGTTGCAGTGATGCGGATTGCAGTAGTAAGCATAAAGCCCGGCCAGGGGGTAGGTTCATAGCCATGGAATCTGCAGACCACGATGAAGGAGACTATAGCCCTAATGGCATTGGGAGTCGGAGTGCGTGGGGAGGCGGTGTTGAACTCCAAGAAAAAGTAGAAGAATGGGTCCAGGGCAATCTTAGGCCGTTCTCAAATTGGGCACCATAGAAAACCAAGGCCCTATTGTCCTCGCGGACATCGGCCTACTGTTCTCTACGGCGCAGTTTGTCCTTATCCTTCAAATGTATGTGCCCAGTGCGGACACGGAAGGCGTTACGATCAACATTATATACTTCATATATATCCTCCTCCCAATCAATGGTAGCCACTTCCTTGGCTTTCTTATTTCCGCGGCCACGACCAGGACCAGGGTTCACTTCAGATGTTGGCCTCTTGCCTTTATTTCGAGCAGGGGCCACCACCTCTACCTCCTCCTCAGAGTCAGGATCAGAAAAGGCATCCACAATATTTGTGGTCTCAGCGGCCTTCTTAGAGGTCCCCGCAGCCCTCCTAAGTTCGACCTCGCGGTCATCCTCCTCGGTCTCCGTGCTCGTCGAGCCAAAGAGACCGATGGCATCACCGCGGGCGCAGGTCACTCCATCCTCATCCTCCCGCCTACGGTAGTCTCAAAATTCGTAGGCTCCGGCTCCTCACTACTACTCGGTTCAATGGGTTCGGCACCGTGGGCCGCGGGCACCACGTTGGGAAATACGGTCCTCGGGGCGAGAACATCCAAGTGGTCATTCGTGTCTGTGCCGGTGCCCGCGCGGCATTGGTTTGATGGGGGTCCATTAGCTCACACTTCTCCCAATCGCTTATTTGTTCGGGGACACGAATCGCTCTCCTCACTAGTTCAACGGCATTCGAGCCTGATCTCTCTCGCGGGAAACCTGCACAAAACCCCCATTACAAAGTTTCTTAGCCTACGGTGATCCCCAACACCGGTACATCCCGGTTATATATATATTTTCTCTTGCCCTCCCACAACCAGGGGTGGGACGAAACGGCCCCCAATCACCTTTCTCACAGTAAATACCGAAAGCAGCGAAGGATAGCCTAAGCCACCCCAGGCCTACCTTCCTAAAAATTCCCCGGTCTTTTTACAAACTAAGCAAAGACATCGGGGTGGCTCCATCTCCTAGTTCTACGGGACGGCGGGAGTCCAAATTCACGGGTGGTCATCTTTCAAAACCCGAGAAAAGATAAAATAGAGGGAGATGAAGAAGAGAAACACCCAAATACTTACGAAGGAAGGAAAACTTGAAGGTTGGATTCGAAGAAGCACTAGCACGGATTTCGCGGCAAGAAAATCTCTCTAAGCTCTTTGAAGGTTTGGAAAGCGGTAAAAAGTGGTTTGAGGTTTAAGGGTTTGGTATTTATAAGGCCTACCTATACGGGTTAACCCGTTAACCCGTATTAATTAGCCCACAAATCCAACCTCGGACCCTGAACCGTCTCCAACGTTTGAAAAATTCGAAAATTAAATAAAAATTTTGCATTTATTGCCCCCCTTGGGTGAGCGACACGTACCCCCGTACGTACCACTACCCGTCTTTTCATCTGCCCAAGGGGCCCACTCCGATTAACCTAAGGCACACCATGCAAGGGACCACGTGTCACTCACTCGGGGTGCCTCCCGAACGTTCCCATAGGCCCATGGGGCCGGGCAATGCGATTACAACAAAAGCGCTAACACTGTGCTCGCTCGAGGAGCAATTGGAGCGGAACCGAGCTTCTAGTAGCTCCTCACTCGAGACCATAAATAATCACACTTGGAGCTAGGGGCCATTGATGAGCCGGATCACCACCGGACCGGGCCCGCGCTCGGTCTAGTCCAAGGAACCCGGTGGCGTAGCGGTTCCTAGACATTTGGAGAGGGAAGCACCGCGGACAAATAGGCCCTTGTGGTCAAGACCGTGTCCCTCCTCGCATCGTCCCCATCGAGGACCATCGGGACCACGCCTCATTGATCCGTGCCCGCATGAGTCATGCCCGCATCAACCGTGCTCGCGTCATATATCTTTGACCGCGGGCACAACGTTGACCGCGGGCACATGCCTCCAGGTTAATGTCAAGCCTTGCGAGGCAAGTTAGCTTATCGCTCTCGACGGGCCACTTGTCGGCCTCCCCATCACGCATTCAATGCGGCTCGGTCCGGCGCCTACTATTCCATTTAATGCACTAAGCCGGCTACACGGCTCATGTCACTTTCGGCCCATGTCCACTGGACAGTCAATGTTCCCTCCCCCGACAGGACCAATTAGGCATGCGGACACGTGTAGGCGGTCAAATACCAAAGTGCCCCCTAGGGCCGATCTCATTGCTTACCTCAACAAGCACCACGTGATGCATTGCCTATAAATAGAAGGCCTTTACCCCTTGGGCAAGGTAAATTCCATAGACAATTAAGTAAGCTCTATTACTCTCTAAAAACCTAAACACACACACACACTCCAAAGGTATTCAAAGCCCTATTACTCAAGATTCTTACTCTCACACCCGAGGGCCTGAGTTGGAGTAACATCCAACTTCGACCTTAACGGTGCTTGTTTGTGTTGTGATCTAGGTACATCAAACCAATAAATATATCCTAGCCGTGATATCCTTGAACCGCCTCCCGACTCCCGAAAGTCGTGGCGTCATCAATTATTAATAGTAATAGTTAACAACTTAACATATATAATAACTATTAATATTAACTAATACTATTAATAATAACAGTTAGCTTATATAATAACTATTAGGTTAAACTAATACTATTATTAGTAGTAATAGTTACTGATGCTGCAAGGAACTTGTTGATCAGCCTTAGTCCAGCAATTAGGTTGATCTCCTAGCTTTGACCTAAAACCAATAAACACATGACTAGCCGGATTGGTCTCCGGCTAAGACCCTCCGGCGTGAGAGTAAGTTTCACGTGTTTTGCTTATAAACTATAATTGAAGGAATTGAGATCAATTGAATAGCAAATAAGACATTACCTTTTTACGTTGGATGTTGTCAGGTATTTATAGCCTTGATAAGAGTTAGTGTTGTAGTAGGATTGTGTAGAATCCCGTGAATTGTGGAGATAATAACGGCATAAAGTACTCTGAAATTGTAGAAGGCGATTATGGAAAGTCTTAGGTCGACGTATGTCTCTGTAGGTCGAGGTCGCCTGAGTAGATCAAGGTCGACCTCACTTTGTATTATAGCCAGATAAAATTTGTATAAGAAGATGATCGTATGTCGAACAAAGCTAGGTCGGGACCAATGATGGTCGGACAATGAGCTAGATCGACTGATCTTTGTTGTTGGGCCATGGGCTTTGTAATAACTGGGCCGACCCACTAGATGATGTTGCTGTAATATCGTCTAAATAATTGGGCTTCGAACGTTGGGCCCAACCCGTCACTTTTATTCCGTTCAGTGGCCTAACTTTCTGAGTTGACTTTGTCGACCGGAAAGTTATGAAAAATTTGATGAAAACTTAGGTAGATCGTCCCTAGATAGTCAAAACTGTTGGATGGTCGACTGAGATGACGTGGCATAATCTCGACCATTGAATGTTTTGATGGCTAGATTCGTTGAAGCGCCGTAATGATTATATGATACGACGTTTGGACAACTGCCTTGGGAAACGACGCCGTCATTTATGAAAGGATTAAACTGTTATGCCCTAAACATTTCTAATTCAGGTAAGGATAAGGATTAGGTATAAAAGGGCAAGTTCTTTTCCTTTTCACTTTTTACAAACCCTCAAATTTGATAATACCCAGCAAGAATAAAAGCAAGGCGATTTCTTATTTTCTGGTGCAATCAAGCTTCCTGTTCATTCTCAGTGATCCCCAACCTCGAATTCATTAAGGTATCCTTCAATTCCTCAGCTTATAGGTTTATTTTCAAGCTTTTATTCACTTCCGTCATGGTTAGGACCTTTAGGTGTGAGAGGGGTGTTAGGTATGAATATTGCTCTCAAAACCTTCGGGTTTATAAGCGACTAGAAGGCCCTTGGAAGGAGATGAGTAGGGATGAGTGTATCACCATTCTGGAAACATGGGGCATGTGTTGTGGCATTGTGGAGGTTGTCCCTGGTAGAGATAGTATTGGAGACTTGGAGGTGGA
Organism: Adenophora triphylla var. japonica; assembly: GCA_022495995.1. NCBI lineage: Eukaryota > Viridiplantae > Streptophyta > Magnoliopsida > Asterales > Campanulaceae > Adenophora > Adenophora triphylla. The sequence continues at coordinate 129,187 of JAFEMH010003837.1, forward strand.
CGACCAAAGAGTTGTCCTCTTTCGTCTCTTCAAAAAATTGATAGATCATTTTATAATGTTTTACATTAGGATTAACAAACCACCATTCCCTAGAGATAGGTTAGAATTTCCAGGGGAATCTAGGTCGCCCATAGATAGCTCTGATGAAACTCCTTCTAGCTCTGATTCCCTTGTTTCCTCTTCTTCTGTAGATATGTCGACTCAAAATTCATCGAGCTCTGCCTCTAGGAACATAGTGGATGCATTACGCTCAGAAGGTCGCTCCGGAGTAAGTAACGAAAGAGGTTATGTGGCCCCCAAGCTGGCCATTGGGAGGAAGAGCTCAGAGTCGAGGACCAACATCCTCTATGACTTTTGTGAGATTAACAGAGAGGAGTTCAGGCTCTCCCACTTTACAGAGAAACAAATGAAGGTTCAAACATGGGCACACTGGGCTCATAGCTCGACCAGAATAGCTTTCTTCTACGGTCAGTTCGAGGCCGGGCTACGCCTTCCCCTCGACCCATTCCTTTGTTAATTTCTGGAGTGTATGGCGGCCGTACCCATGCAGCTAGGAGCCAACACATGTAGGGTGTTAGTCTGTTTCGCGATGGTATGTTGGTTTCTTGGGTTCGAGCCTTGCGTCAATGTTTTTAGAAAATTCTTTAAGGTCGCAGTAGACAAGAGGTCTTTAGGGATTAGTACTCAGGCAAAGCCTTGACGCCCCTAAGCTGTTCATAACCTGCCAGATAAGGTCTCTAGGTGGAACTCGCACTTGATCCTGGTGGAGAGTAAGAGTGTTTGGGAATTCCCTCTGCCTGATGCCACTTCACACCCCATGAAGGAGGAGGACTATTGGGTCCCTGACTGGAGTGATGAGCTAACTCGCAGACTGACCCTGATAGCTCGGATGGGTCCCATTAGCTGGGACATACTTGGGTCAACCAAGAATAATTTCATTCAGGCTGGGATGATGTTAGGTGGTGATGGGGAGGTAGCCCCACTAGCGTTGATAGTTAGGAGCCTGAGGTATCCGGATTGGGTGATCCACGAGAGGGGTAGGTTTTTGAGGCCCAATGCCATTTTACGTAAGGGTACCCCCGGCCACTGCAAATCCTAAGATCACTTTGGTGGTAAACTGTTTACCCGCTCATTTTCTTTTTAACTCGTCATTTCTTTGATCATTAATTTCTTCTGCTAACTGTTATCTCCGACAACCAGCTAGCTAACATGGACCGCATTCTCATCACCAACGATAAAAGAAAGAGCAAGAAAGTCTATGGCGCCGCCAATGCCCGGGCTAGTAGAGAGAAAGAAGCAGAGTCCAGGAACAAGCTGCTTCCTAAGGAGGGTGTGAGGATGGTCCCCATCGATGAATCTGGGTCGGTGGACCCCATGGAGAGTGATGCCCCCAAAGTTCAAGCTGTTGGGGTGGAAGATGATGAGGTCGGCACTTCGACCACACCAAGATCGAACTCTGGTCCAGTATTTGAGCCCATTGGGATGGCCCCCCAACACACTGCTGACGTCGATGTAGTCGACCTGGAAGAGGATGAAGAGGTGGACACCCTCCCCCTTATAAAGCCAAAAAAGAGATCGAGGTTCGATCAGGGACCTGGGGGAGCTGGTACTTCACGAGCGTCTGGCACTTCCTTTGATCAACTTCCACTTCAAACTCCTCCAGTTTCTAGCACGGAGTTCGTGCAGGCCGAAGTGTCCAGGCTTAGTGAGGTCCCTCCCCTCACTGGGATTGATAGCTCGTGCCGCCAGTATCCCGAACTGGGATTTGGCCAGGTTATAGTGAGGCGGGCAGCGGACAGAGATCTGCTTAACAAATTTGCTGAGAAGTGGCTGACCGCTGAAGAGTTCAGTGACAGGTCCGGTCTGCTCCACTCCGAGGTAATGTTCAAGCCCTTAACTTTCACTTTTCTTTTAGTCGTCAAATATTTAGGTCGCTCTTCATTGTGATAGTTTGCCGATCTAATCCTTCTTTTTTTATTTATGCAGTCTCTTGCTTTGATCGAGCAAGCAAAAAGTAGCTGGAGGACAGCTGAAGAGAGGGAGAAGATAGCAACGACCCAATATGCTCGGAAATCCCACGAAGTCACTCGAGTGAGGAGAAAGTTTGCCGATCTTGACTCGCTACAACACTCTCAAGCTCGTCAAGGATGATTAGTAAAGAGAGAGATGGGGTGCTAGCCAACCTTATTCTTTGCCCGGGCGTAGCTCGCTCCTCTCCAAGAGCAGATAAATTTGTTGAAGGGTGAGGTTGTCGCTGCTAAGTTCGAGAAGAACAAGCTGGATAGCGACTTGAGGACGCTAGGCGCACTTGTCCAAGATCGTCTATCAGCTTCTTCAAACTTAACACTATATCTCATTATCACGTCGAAGGGTTTTAGTCGTATACAATCCCGTTTAGTCGTTTGTTCATGGTTTCAGGTCTTAGTAGCTAGATTACAACCTATTGCTGGACTAAGGCTGATCCAGATTGTTTCCTGCATCATCAGTTTAGTTCCATTGCCGGGAACGAAAACATTAGACCTTGAAACCTTGCATAATCACAAACATGGTATCTGACGGACACACTACTACTGCCTCTAGTGAACCAATCAATGAGAATGTTGGGGGAAATAACCCTGGCGCAGATACAGGCGCGGGGAACCGTACTGCCATCTTGCCTCCTTCTCCACCTGGGCATCCCACAAGGAGGGCCACTCGTCCAACAGTATGGCAGATGGAATAGGGATACAAAATAGGAGGAGGGACAAGAGGCCCATGCCTAACCAAGGAGTAAGCCATCAGACTAAGAGGATCCAAACAGGTTGAACAACTGCATGCGATATTGCAGGTCCCTCAGTTTCTCACCTTAGTAGGAAGGAGATCCTGCTGGAGCGAGCTAGAGTCCTATAGAGCTTGGTCGAGGTACAAAATGAGTTACTTGAGCTACCAAAGTATCCTAAAAATGACAACGAGAAGATCACAAATGTTAGCTCTTTCTCGACCTCACACGGGCGTCCTAATGGAGTCCCTAGGCACTGGAGAAGAAAGGAGGAGTGACAGGCCTCCCCAACCCACATCTCTATTGATAGGACTCGCAACCTGATGCATAAGATCAATCATCAAAGGGACCAAGAAGCTAACTCGGCTCAGAGAAGGCAACTCGAGGCCGACAGAGTCCAGCGTATGTCGCCCCCAAGAGGAGATCGATCACTTCATAGAAGATATAGGGGATAAATGACTCCCCCAAAAGATGAAAGGCAGATGACACACTCTAGGAGGGAGCACCACCAAGAGGAGAGACAGAAGTCCTATTCCATCTCCCATCCTAGAGGCGACCTGTATGTTAGGGAGCTTCTCAATCTGAAAAGAAGGTTAGATGACATGGAGGCAGATCATAAGGCGACAGATGGCAAGGTCGAACGAAATGATTATACTATTCGAACCTTGGTTAAGGACATGCTCGACAAAGGTCCACCTGCAGGGTTCAAGTTGCTGTACTAGAAAAATATTCTGGCATGACCAATGCATTGAACCACATGCAACACTTTGAGGCCACTATGTGTTTGGTCTCTTCCGAGGATGACGTGCTATTCAAGGCATTAACCAGCACCTTCACATGTGCAGCACTAACTTGGTTCCGCTGTCTATCAACTGCCTGTATCACCTCATGTAGTTATATTATAAGGAAGTTTTTAGAGAGATTCTCAACAGCTCAGGCCCGCAAGAAAACAGTTACAGACCCTAACAATATGACTCAGGGTAAGATAGCGAGTACCATGAGTTATTTTACCCGATTTAAGGAGTTGGTCGAGCAGATTGAGGAAGACCTTAAAGATAGGGAGGTTATTAACTGCTTCATGAATGGGTTATCCTCGCCTGATTTAGATTATGAGCTCCAATTTAGGAGAGCGACCACGAGGAAATAGTTGTTTAAAAGGGCCTACGATGTGGCCGTTGCAGAGGAACGATAGGAAAGAAAGAAAGAAGTTCGAATCACTCAGAGGCTAGTGAGTCGACCAAAGGGGGAACAACCAAGACTGACAACAGCAACAACAACAAGGGGAAAAACAAAACTAGGGTGACTGAGAGAGTCCCTGAAAGCTTCACCCCCTTACGGTCAGTCGTAATGAGATTATGAATACGGTTGACCTAGGCCCTCCAGCCCCCATGAACTCCCAAAATAAGTTCAGGAGGGACAATAACAAGTATTGCGAGTACCATGTAATCTAACCTCCTTTTCAGATTGAGAAGCTCCCTAACATCCAGGTCGCCTCTTGGATGGAAGATAGAGTTGGACTTCTGTCTCTCCTCCTAATGGTGCTCCCTCTTAGAGTGGGTTCTCTATCTTTCATTCCTTGGGGGAGTTATTTCCCTTCTCTCTCTCTCTCCTGTGAAGTGATCGATTTCCCCTAGGAGGCGACCTACGCTGAGCTCTGTCAGCCTCGAGTTGCCTTCTCTGGGCTGAGTCGGCCTCTTGCTCCCTTTGCCCGGCTGAGCCTATCCCTTAGGTCGCCTGTCCCATCTATAGATATGTGGGTAGGAGGAGGCCTCTCCTCTCTTCTCCGGATGGCATGGGTCCCCCATTGGCACGTCTATGAGAGGTAAGAGAAGGAGCTACCCTTTATGATCTTCTGTCGTCCTTTTTAGGAGACTTTGGTAGATCGAGCAACTCATTTTTCACATCGAGCAAGCTCTACAGCAGTCTAGCTCGCTCTAGCAAGATCTCCTTCCTACTAAGGTGAGAAACTGAAGGACCTGAAATGTCGCCTGCTATTGTTCGACTCGTTTGGATCCTCTTAGCTTGCTGGCTTACTCCTGGGTTAGGCATGGGCCTTTTCTCCCTTCTCCTATCATGTAACCCCATCCCATCAGCCACACTGTTGGAACGAGTGGCCCTCCTAGTGGGGTGCTCATGTGGAGGAGGAGGTAAAATGGCAGTGTGGTTCCCCGCACTTGCATCCATGCCTGGATTGTTTCCCCCAACATTTTCATTAACTGGCTCACTTGAGACAGTGGCTGTATATTATTCAGATACCATGTTTAGTGTTTTTGTAAGGTTTCAGGGTCTGGTTTTATCGTTTCCTATCAATGAAACCATACTGATGACGTAGTAAACGATCGGTATCAACCTCAATCCAGCAATAGGGTATAATACAGCAACTATAACCTGAAACCCCGAACAAACGACTAGTCGGGATTTTCTCCGGCGTGATGATGAGATATAGTGTTAAGTTCGTAATAAACTGTATGGAACGACTTAAATCTCAAATAGTGAATATGACATTACCTTATTACGTTGGATGTAGTATGATTTATATAGTAGTGTCGTGGGATCGTATATAGTGAATCCTTTGGATCGCGGAGATAATGCTGGCGTAACGGTTTGCGTGATTGTAGCAGACAATTATGAATAGAATCATAGATAAATACACGTGTTTTTAGGTCGAGATCGCCTAATTATTCAAGGTCGACCTGACTTCTTGTGTTAGCTGGGTAGAGATTGTTCAAGTAGTAGATCGTATGTCGGACGAATATAGGTCGAGAATAATGGAGGTCGGACAATAAGCTTGGTCGACTGATCTATACCGTTGGGCCCATAGAGTTGTAGTAGCTGGGTTGATCCATTCATTAGTTGTGCCTTGGTAATAGCCAGAATATTTGGGATTTACACGTTGGGCCTGACCATCACTTTTATTCCGTTCAGTTTTTATTTATTATTCTAGTTAAAATTTTTATATTATGACAAATGGTTTTTTCTTTTAACTATTCTTATTTTGGATTCTTTTGCTTATAACTTTAACTAATATAAATGAATTTTATTTATTATCTATTAATATTTTTATCGTTTATTGTTCGTAAAAAGAAGCAATTTTGAAACATATAAAAAATAAATTACAATATTAATATCAAATGCTTCCAAAAATGATGACATCTTTAAAACAACAATAATGTAAATATTGTTTTTTTTTATTTATTCATGACATAAGTTTATTATTTTCAACTAAATAATAAAAAGAAAACGGTGGGTTAAAAATTAGCATATATTTTGAATTATATCTTATAATTTAGTCGCGTTAAAAAAAAAAGTTTGAACTTTTATTTCGTAAATTGTGTTACCAATGTCAATACATACCCATCACTGCCCGCGGTAGGATAGCTCGGCGTGGATTTGGGTTAAGACGTGGACGTGATGGACCTTAAGAAAAATTGGACCACTACAACAAATAAAAGAAACAGTCAAAATGGTGGACCGAAGATGTTTGGCCTACAATAACAATTGACAAGATCAAATTAAATTCAACCTTCCTTGCCTTATCCATATCTTCCTTCTATTATAGCCTCTTGCCTTAATGAACATGCCACACGTACCAATGGTCTCCTGGCCTGATGGTATTGTAGTGGCTTCCCTTCGGGGAGGTCACGAGTTCGATTCTCCCTAAATCTTGTTTAATTAACTTTCACAGGGTTTCGAGCGCCAGACATCCGTGCGATTAAGGAAGCGGCATTCTTTGGGCCATGCCTCAGTGTGGGGAGTTCGAATCTTGGCAGGAGCAGCTGGAGCAACCAAATGGTGTTGTAAGAGTGATGTAAGTGCCACTTTGGCAGGAGCAACTGGAGCAGCCATTTGGTGATGTAATAGTGATGTAATTGCCTTGTAGGAGGCTCCTGGGGCCTGCGGGTATAAGGGTCTTTGCCACCATTTGCATAGGCGCATCCCGCGATTTACCTCCGCCAGGTATGCGGGGCCAGTGCAGTGGTCGGGATTAGTCCGTGAGGCGAACGGATATCAAAAAAAAAAAAAAAAAAAAACATGCCACACGTCAAACATAATTGGCCTTTGTACACTCGTAAGGACCACTTGCCTTGCAGCCCATTAAACCAGTCTTGTGTATATTTTTTTTTTTATTTCTTTAAATTAAGTGTTTAAATAAATAAATCAAATAAATACCCTATATTAAATATTTCATCCATTCAAAAATAAAATAAAATTGTCATGGTGAACTTAAGTAAAATTTTAATTGGTCATAAATGTCTAATTGAAAGGGATAGAGTCCAATTATGAATTTATAATCTAAAAAAATGTGAGTAAAATAATCATTTCAATTAAATAATATTAATAAAAGGGATAGTGTAAGAAAATGGAACCTTAGAGATTGGTCAAAAACAGAAAGAGGTGCAAGTGTGAGCATGACCTGAACCGTGTCGATAATATAATATTGAAGATTTCACCTTAAAGTGATAAAATAAATATCTCATCAAATCTATATAGCGATTCATGTTTATTTCTTTAGTAAATGTAGAATGATTGTCTAACAAATTTTTACTCTTTTCCTTTGAAATTTGGAGAAGTGTATCCATTCCTAAGGTTCGATTTTCTTTCGCTATCCCTTTTATTAATATAATATAAATGAAATGATTATTTTACTCACAATTTTTTTAGATTATAAATTTATAGTTGGACTATACTCCCTCCGTCCCACTTCACTTGGCACCAAGTGAAGTGGCACGGTAACTAAGAAAAAATAAGAGTGAAAAAAAATGTAAGAAAATGTTGTGAGTATGAAGAATTAAATAGGAAAGAGAATGAGTGGGAGGAATAGTTATGAGAGAGAATGTTGTGAGTGTAAAAGTGAAGTAGGAGAGAGAATGAGTGGAGGGAATAGTGAATATTCTTTTCCATTTTGGGCAGTGCCAAGTGAAGTGGGACGTCCCAAAATGGAAATTAGTGCCAAGTGAAGTGAAGTGAATCGGAGGGAGTATTTTGAAAAAAATAAAGAGTAAATATAATTAGTAAAATATAATTGAGAAAAGATGCCAAAAAAAATCTCAAGAAAGCAATAATACTTATTTAATCTTAGTTTTAAATACTCCATCCGTCTTACGTTAGTGTAGTAAACGTCTCACGTTAGCGTAATAAACAAATTGGGCATAAGAATTAAGGAAAAATATGAGAGAGAATTAGTGGGAGCAGGTGTTTGCAGTGTTCTAAAAGACCCCGCCTAAGGGCGCCTAGGCCCCGCCTAGGCGCTAGGCCCCTCTACAACGCCTAGTTCTAAGCCCCGCCTAGGTCTCGACTAATCCCGACTAGTCCCCTCCTAGGCGCTAGGCCCGACTCCGTCGCCTAGCATCCGCCTAGCGCTTTTTAGAACCTTTGATGTTTGTGAGTAAAAAAATAAAATAGGAGAGAGAATAAGTTAGAGTAATAGTGAATTGATTGGGGTTGTGAATAGGGGTGTAAGTGGTTCGGTTTAGCTCGGTTTGAGCAAATTTAGAAGTCGAACCGCTACTCATTGGTTTAGAGAGATCTAAAACCGAGCTAAACCAAACCGGCATAGTTTGGTTCGATTTGGTATAAACCACGGTTTGATTTTGCGATTTAGACCGTTGTTCAAACCGCAATCCAAACTATGGTATACTCCCTCCGTCCCGCTAATATTAGCACACTTTCCTTTTTGGGCGTCCCGCTAATATCCGCACACTCCCAAAAAGAAAACTTTATATTAATAAAATATTCACCCAACCCCACTCATTCTCTCTCCTACATTATTTTAATACTCACAACACCATTATAATTTATTACACCCTCCACTCATTCTCTCTCCACTCATTCTTTTACACTCACAACATTTTATTAAAATATCATATTCCTTAATTTCCGCGCAAACAGTGTTTGTGCTAATATTAGCGGGACGGAGGGAGTATACCACAACCCAAACCACTCTATTATCATGTTTTTAAATTTTTTTTTGACTAATAAATAGAAAAAACCAACAAACAAAAAAACACAATCATAAAAGATAACAAAAAAAAAAAAAAAAAACCATACGAGTTAACATAAAACTATATCAAAATACAATTGTTAATGCACTGTTATGTTTGACATCACAATATAAAATAATTGTTAATGTAATTATACCCTTCATTAAAATTCTAAGGGAAAATTGCAATTTGGTTACCTATGTTTGTTTCACTGTTGCAATTTGGTTACCAACATTGAAAAAATTGCAATCTGATTCATAACATTGACATTTTGTTGCTAATTGGTGTAAAAATTAACGAAATGTTAGTTTTTTGACAAAATCCAAGTCATGCACCATGCATTTGAATTTTTAAGAGTTATAATGGTCATTTTATATTCATTTCAACCCCAACACCATCGACCACTACCACTATTAGCACCATAGTCACCAAAACTCACTAGTATACGTGTTTTTTTAATTAATTTATATTTGGGTAAATTGCAATTCGGTTACCTATGTTTGTATCATTTTTGCAATTTAATTCCCAACATTAAAAAAGTTGCAAGTCGATTCCTAAAATTGACATTTTGTTGCAAATTGGTATAAAAACTAACAAATTATTAATTTTTTGACGGAATTAAAGTTATGTGCCATGTAAATAAGTTTGAGTTGGTTTTGGGAGAAACTAGTTTCTCCCAAATATTATAAAAAATCGTGTTTTATTTTAAAAATCGGTTCAATGACCGGTTCAAAAAGTCGGGTTAGTTTGATTTAAAATTCATGAGCCGATTTTTTTAAGTTAAAAACAAGATTTTTTATAATATTTGAGGGAAACTAGTTTTCCCTAAAATTTTCTGAATAAGTTTTTAAGTGACATGCTAATCATTTCGCATGGAAAAAAAAGAATAAATTACTCTTTAACATCAAAATGTTGTAGATTTATAACACTTGGTTAATGAAAAAAACAATTTAAAAATATAAATTAATTAAAAGCACAATCCATAAAAAAAAATCTCTTAGTAAAATTAAACCAAGACCAAATCAACCTCTAGGATCATTTTGTTAGTGAAATTAACCCAAGAGCAAATCAACCTCTAGGATCATTTTGTATGATATCTTTGGTATATTTAATTTGTCAAGAACAACATTGCACTAAGACAGGGTTTCAAATATCCACCAATCCAAGTAGCCAACTCTCAAGTTGCAATAACCTTTGAAATTCATTGTATAATGAAAAGAAGATACTACTCCCTCTCTTGATATTTAAATATCGTAATTTTTATTTTGATTTATTCTAAAATAAATGTCATATTTCCGAATAAAAAAAATTACTTAGTACGGTTTTATCATTAGTATAAGTTAGTAAAAGCACAATCCATAAAAATGTTGAGAAGTTAACTACTACGTCATTTATTCTCATTTATTGGAGACGAAGAGTGTAGAACTGGTCTATAATAAATGTTATATTTAACCCGAAAACTTTTTCTTTAAAATATACTTTATTTATTTCTGCATTATTTATACAATAGTTAAATTCACTAGAAAATATTTTCTTTTTTATAAAAAAAAAATGTACGTAACATTTATTTTGAGATTAAAAAAAAAGACTGTAATAATTATTAGGCGACGAAAGGAATTCCTTAAATAATTAATATACCATCCATTTCATCTTATGATAATATTATATAATTTATATTTTTATCCTAAAATAAGTTTTATGTTTTTAATTTTTTTTAATAAAATATTATAATATAATATTATAAAAAAATATAAATAATTTAAATAAGATATTTACCCAGGCCATCATGCATGCATGCACCAGCAACTTGGCCAAGTTGAGTCCAGACTATTGGGATTGATTTGGGTAACTTTATTCACCAACTTGGTGTTTCCATTTTCGTATCTTCCCAAATTGAAGGTACATTCAACACTACATAGGCTCCGTTTAGTTTTAGTAAAACATTTTTTGGAAATCGTTTTTTTTTTTTCCATTTTTTGATATTTGGTAAGTATTGAAAAATGAGAAAAATATTTTCCCCCCTTTTCGCCGTAAAAATGACTTACAGATTTTTTATAAATAAAATATTTTCCAAAAAATGACAACACCCTCACACACCTAACTTTTCATACACCCCCACGTTACCCACCCCACTCACCACCACCCCGCCCCACCCTCCTGGTCAATTTTTTTAATCATTTAAAATTTATTTTTAACAACTCCACACCCCACTCCACTCACCACCACCACCCCTGCTCTCAATCCCTGCCCCCCCACTCAAATTATTTCAAATTGTGTTTTTATCGAAAAATATTTTCATTAAACACATGAATTTTTTTCTTGAAAATATTTTCCTTACCAAACAGCTGAAAACATGTTTATCTCATTTTTCGAAAAATATTTTACAAAAAATTCATTTTCCAAAAAATATTTTACATGAAATCATTTTACGTAAGTTATTTTACGCGAAATAAACGTAGCGTTAGATTGTTATATTGTTATGGTCCCAACAAGCTTTTTCTTAATTTCCACTTTTATCTTTATTGTAATCTTTTTCTTTCTTTATCATTTTTTCAGTTATTATTAATAATTAGGTATCATTACCAAGGATTAAATTTGAACACAACTTTCCATCCAAGAATAATTTTACTTTGATTTTAAGTGTCAAATTCGTTAAACTTGGGTAAAGAAAATGAGAAAACTTAATTATCATAATAACAATTTAACATTATTATTATGTAACATTAAAAATATAATACAGTAAATATATTTTAAAAAAAAAATCAAATAAGTAATGGGGCATTTACATAAACTCCTTTTGAAAGATGAATTTTAGAAAGAAAAAAAAAAAGCTGAAAACTAACAAAAAAAACTCATTAATATTACGAAAACTCCTTGGTATGGCAAAAACATATACTCCTTCCGTTCCGCTACAAACTGCACACTTTCCTTATTGGGCTTCCCATTACAAACTGCACACTTCCTAAAATGGCAAATAATCTTTACTATTCCCTCCACTCATTCTCTCTCCTACATTATTTTAATACTCACAACATCATTATAATTTACTATTCCCTCCACTCATTCTTTCTCCTATTTTACTTTTACACTCACAACATTTATATCATTATTTTTTTTCTTAATTCCCGCGCAAACAGTAACTATGCGGTTTCTTCCGGGACGGAGGGAGTATGCGCTACTAAGGAAAAGATTATAACTTTTTATAATTTCTACAAAACCCCCGTATTTATCAGTTGTTTACTCCATATTTATCAGTTGTTTAACTGATAAATACATTTATAAGTTGTTTAACCAAACAATAAACACAAAAATTATTCAAAATAACTGATAAATTATATTTTTATCAGTTGTTTTAACAAAAATATCTGATTAATGTATTCATCAGTTAAACAATCTATAAATGCAACTTATAACTGATAAATACGGGGTTTCAGATAAATTATGAAAAGTTATAATTCAATTGCTGGTAGCGCGTATACAGATGCTTCGTAGAAATTATGAAGAATTAAAATCTCTTTGCTGGTAGCACCTTTTTTTTTTTTGTTTTTGTCCCTTTTCTGTAAATTTCGTTTTTGGCCAAACAATTTTTATTGAATCAAAATTTACTTGTTTTTTATATATAAATTGCATCTTTTTTAGGGAGCTTTTTGGTAAAAACTTCATGAGTATTGATGCCGCAGGAAATGTGCTTATCAATCTTTCTTCACGTGGCAGGACTGATCACCTGACTCCTTGACCTGAAAATCAAAACCCACGACTAGCCGGATGTATCTCCGGCTTAGACACTCGGGCGTGAGAGTAAGTATATGAATTGGAGAGCAAATAATGTATTGAACAAGAGTACTCAAATGACAAAATTGCAGTTACCTCATCACCGTTGTAGTGGAAATGTATTTATAGTTGATGTAGGAGGTATATTTGGTGGGGCTACATGAGCTCCGTGATTTTAGGGACAGTTATACATCATGCGAACGTGTCCCGAACGGTTCCTGATTTGTAGGAAACCAGTTATGGCAAGAGTAATTGCACGTGTGCCTGTAACCGTTAGCTCGACGCTTTCTTTGGCAGGTCGAGGTCGACACTTGGAGGTGGGTCGACCTGACTGTCAAGTAGAGTTGGATCGTACCCGGAATATCTCCTGAATCATAAGGTCGGACTAAGTTAGGTCGGGACCTGGTGGGTCGGACAATGAACTTAAGTCGACTGATCAATAAGATGGGCCTTGGGCCATGTATCAATTGGGCCGAGCCCACCGAGGATGTGGTAGTAATAATTGATGGTGGATTGGGCTTTACTTGTTTGGCCCAACTCGACACTTTTGATATGTTCAAGTATTTTAATTAAATTAAGTTATTGATCAATAAAATCAAAATGAGACGAGGGAGTATCTCACCTAGTTATTTCTGTCAAAACATCTAATTAAATTTTAGCGATAATTTCAAAAGATCTTCATGCCAAATTCATTTTCCATTTTCACTAATTGAGTCAAGGCAACAAAATTTAATCTTAATTCTCAAAAGTGACATTGTCACTAAATTTGGTAAATAGCAAAAAGTCTCTATTATTTTCTTAAGTAATTCGGGGCACGGCGTTCGCTGCGACGATGCACTCTTGTCAAAATGGAAATAATAGTAAGCGTTTTGATCTAAGTATTAGGAACATGGGGTTCGCAGCCACAATGTTTCCTACTTGAAAGGATCAAATTCACTTAAAGTCTTTTGCAAAATAATAACACGTTTAAAGCAAGATAATTTTTGTAGCCTTGATGAAATTTTTCACTATCATCATCCATCTCCATCTTTGTGATTCAAAAGTGTATGTCAAAAATCATGAATACTTCTAACTCGTGAATAAATGATCATTATTTTGTACATTTCAAAGCAATAGTCTTTTTCACGAAATCACTCTTAAAGAGTGAAAATTTTCTATACCAAACTTATGATCTAAAAAATTCATCATTCTCTATATTATGCTTTGCTTCATCAAATTCTATTTATGCTATAATTACTTATCGTTTTCAAAGATTACTCTATTAAAAATCTTCCTAAATCTCTTTCTAAATAATCTCTAAGGTTATAAAATGTTTTAGGAGGTAAAAGAAAGACAATATCTTTGTAGCAATAAAGGCTTGTAGTATTTATATATTTTCTGAGGGATCCATCTATTGTTATCATTTTGTGCATTTCATCTTCTCCAATTTTTATCCTAATCTTGCTTGGGGATAAACAAGGTTTAAGTGTGGGGGAGTTGATAAGTGGTTATTTTATAGTCATTTATAGCATTTTATTATATCATTACCTTAGTTTTAATCTCATTTAGTTTGCATTTTCTAAATTACTCATTCGGATCTGTAATTGTGATAACAAATACAATGGTTCAACAACTTTCTTGTTTGAATTTTGGACTTACTTTATGAATTTTGACTAAAATGAATCTTACACATTAAGTATAAGAGTAAAATAAGTCCGCTAATTAAAGTATAAGAGTCAATATAATCAAATAAGAGACTTTTTATGTATTTTAAAAGCAAATGTGAAAAAAAATGTAAAATTAAATGTCTCTTATACTTCACGTATAATAGACGAACTAATCTTATATTTCAAGTATAAGAGCAATATTAATAAAATATAAGACTTTTTTTATTTTATTTGTAAGAAAATTTAGTGAAAAAATAACTCTTATACCTTTGATAAAATAGGCGACTATTCTTATATGTAAATTATAAGAGCGTGAAATTTTATTTAAAATATTGAGAATTCGTTGATTTTACCTGTTTTATTGATGAGTCGGTCTACGGAGAAACGCGTTTCTCCGTCGCGTATGGAGAAACGGGGCAACGTTTGTCGCGCGACATACTTAGCCACAACTGGATATCACTTTCATCAGTTTCTGGATATCCAGAACATTGAATATGGATATCCAGAAACTGATGAAAGTGATATCCAGAAACCAAATATTTTTTCTGGATATCCTTTCCAAAGCTTCTGGATATCCAGAACATTGAATATGGATATCCAGAAACTGATGAAAGTGATATCCAGAAACCAAATATTTTTTCTGGATATCCTTTCCAAAGCTTCTGGATATCCATATTCAATGTTCTGGATATCCAGAACTGATGAAAGTGATATCCAGTTGTTGTGGCTAAGTATGTCACGCGACAAACGTTGCCCCGTTTCTCCATACGCGACGGAGAAACGCGTTTCTCCCCAAATTTTGTGTTTATTGATTGGCCCTAAGGCTATATGGTCAGAATTCCTAAATTTTTATCCTTCTACTTAAAGAGCAAAAGAGCCTAGATCCATTTCTCATTATAAAAACTAGAAATAAAAAAAATCTATGACATTTCAAATAAATGAATACTTTATCCGTTCCAAAAAAATTATCTTATGTTATTTTTATATTAATTTAATTATAATTTTATAAAAATTGAATATCTATATCATTTTATCATTAAAAAATTATTATTAACAATTTTTAAATTAAATAAAACTATTTAAATTTATATAAATTATAATATAAAATTAATTGAAATGGCCATAAAAATATTTAATTTTTTATAAAATTATAAGGAGTAAATGTACAATTGCATAAATATCTACTCAAGTGCATTCATCCGAGTCTAGTCGACAACATGTTGAGGGGTCAGCATCGTGCCCAATATGGATAACTCCAATTTCCCACCCATAAATATTCCAAATATCCACCTCAGCTCAACTCAATCCAACCCTCCTCCCTATGGCTATATCTATTGCCACTCCTTTCCATTTCCCCCAAATTCATTCTCAATCACAAACTCAATATCCAAATCAAAATCAAACCTTAACAATGGCTTCCTCCTCTTTTCTGTCTCCTTCATCTCAATTCATCTCCTCCCCCAATTTCACACACTCTCCACCACCACTTACACCGCCGTCCTCCGTCACTTTCCGTCAATCACACCGCGTCTCCGCCTCCTATTCCTCCTACACCGAGAGAACCACCTCGCCGACGTCCATGTACGAAGTGCTAGGAATAAATATGGGAGCGTCGGGGCAGGAAATCAAAGCTGCGTATCGTAAATTGGCGCGAGTTTCACATCCTGATGTTGTAGCGAAGGGGATAAGTGACTCCTCGTCGGCGCCGGCGGCGGATGAGTTTATTAGGATTCACGCTGCGTATGCTACACTATCAGATCCAGGTAAAAGAGCAGAGTACGATCGTACTCTGTTTCCGAGACAGCGACGGCCGACTGTAATTCGGGCGTCGGGGTCTTCGAGATATTCCGGTTACACGATGGGACGGAATTGGGAGACTGATCAATGCTGGTAGTTTATTTCTAGTTAATTCGGTTAGGCAAAATATAAATTAGAAAAAAAGGTAGTAAAAATGTAAGTACAGATTACTATGGACTAATGTAAATAATATAGATGAGTTCAAGCACCATGTTTGATCATTTTAAGAGCTGAATAGTTAGTTCAGCTGTTCAAAATACACCAGATTACCATGTTTATGGATTTATGGTTTACTTTATGATTTTGTGATTTTTGACAAGCCACTCCCTGCTGTTGTTGTTGTGAATAGTGGTATATTAATGCAGTTCTTCCCATACATTTTGATAATGATGAAACCAACATTTTGATAATGATGAAATCAAGCTTCTAAAAAGCGCTAGGCGGGGACTAGTCGGGATTAGTCAGGACTTAGGCGGGGGCAGGCCAGGCGTTGGAGAGAGGCGCAGCGCGCAGGCGGGGACTGGAACGCCTCAGACGGGGTCTTTTAGAACACTGGATGAAACACGTGTAATCAATAAGAAAACACATATTTGGTATCCCAATTCATCACAACGACTGCACCTAGGGGCAGGCGCACAAATTATATGAAAGTAATCAACAAGAAATACATGATTTGGTATTCCAATTCATCACAACAACGGCTACATTTGGGGCAGTACTAAACCAAGATGTCAATATCTCCAAATATATGGTGTTACAATATTCGCTCATGTTTACAACATGGCCTCCGAATCATGAACACCCTTCAATAAAACTTTAGACATCTCCTAGCTAGGCCACCTTTGGAATGCCCCTAAGGGCGCCCCAAGACCCATTACTGTTTTTGGCTCTTTTTGTTGATCTCACAGATTTTTTCTGGATAACACAAATTAACAACAATTAATTTGATCAACTACTTGTTGGATTTCGAGGGTCCATGCGCAGCGGAATAATGCAATAACTCGAAAAACCCCAAGCCCTAGAATCCGTTCTAGATGATTAATTAAGAAAGATGAAATAGAAATACCAACCTTGAGTGTTTTTGTCGTTGATAAACTTGACCCAACTCCAGATTGAATGACCTTGTTAATCCTTGATGAACGAACGGCGAATCACGAACTAAAGATCTTGACGAGCGAAGATCCTCTATGTGTATCCACGCGAGGAACGAACCCTAGAACTCTTCTAGGAGGATTGCTAGATCCTTTGATTGAAACACCTTTCAATCAATGAAGAACAATGGAATTGGTGGTGTTTGATTCTCAATTCTCAATTGAAATCTCTCACTTTTGGTGTTTCTCTAAAGCCAAAACGTTCTAATGACGGCTAGGGAAACCAGGGGCAAGTATTTATACGTTACAAATAAAAGCCCTATGCGAAAACCCTAAAATTAGGTCATTTACGTATCTGTCCAGGGCCGTCGGGACGACTCGTCCCCCAGGGCACGAGTCGTCCCCTTGGAACCTCCCACTGATTCTGGCGTCCCCTCTAAGGGCACGACTTGGCTTTGCTCATGGGACGAGTCGTCCCTTTGGGCACGACTCGTGCCCCAGAGCACGAGTCTTCCCTCAGGACATCCCCTCTGAATCATCCGTCCCCCTTATGGGCACGACTTGGTTCAGCCTGGGACGAGTCGTCCCCTGAGCCCATAAATCCATATTCTTCATTTTTTGACAATTCGTTCGATGCGTGTGACCCCATAGGACCATACTATGTTGGCAATGAGTCCGATCACATCGATCCTCATAAGACATGAGCGGACTCTAGCAAGCCATCATGCCTATCCAAATAGTATAATATCAAGTTCGATTTTTCCTACATAGAACATATCACAATCCCATTGTCACACGATGTTATATTGAACATGAGTCATGGTCCACGTCAACTCATATTGTTCAATGCTTTCTCGTTGCCAAGTAAATTGATTAATCGAATGACATTAATCACATTAATTCATTCGGGCATGGCCATGCACTACATCAATCTTACTTACGAGTGGCCTAGCAAACATCTCTCTTTACGAGGGACAATTTTCCATCTTGACTTATCATTCTTCCCAACAAGAATCATACCATGCCAATGATAGCCCTTATTGTCATCCGGTTAAAGACAACGTTAAACTATATCAAACATGATATTCATCGAGCGGAAGATGATGATAATCTCAGGTCGAAGGA
The DNA here is from genome assembly GCA_022495995.1 of Adenophora triphylla var. japonica. Lineage (NCBI taxonomy): Eukaryota > Viridiplantae > Streptophyta > Magnoliopsida > Asterales > Campanulaceae > Adenophora > Adenophora triphylla. Next base: position 147,356 of record JAFEMH010003837.1, read on the forward strand.
TATCGATGATATGACTATATGAGATTTAATTATGACATTTGACCATGACATAAATCTCATAATGGGTCAAGTCCGGTACCTTGTTCTCTAACAGTACCCATGAATCTAATGTGCATCTCCACGCATATAATCATCACATGACTATCCATTAGACTTCATACTAGTGCTTCGTAAGTACTAGGGACACGATTATTATAACTAAACATGCAAACACATATAATAATCAAAGAAACAATCTCTTATATAAATGAACAATGACATTACATAAAGGTCTATCTCTATAGGCCTAGAGGCACTAACACCTACAGTCTCCCACTTGCACTAGGCCCAATCATTCATGTATCTTATACCCGTGGACCTAACATGACCATCATGTTTAGCTTGTGGTAAAGGCTTGGTGAGAGGGTACGAGATGTTGTCATCCGTTGGTACCTTGCATATCTTGACGTCCTCCCTTTCACGTATTTCTCGAATGAGGTGGAAACGTCTCAAAATGTGTTTGGATCGCGATGTGACCTTGGTTCTTTTGCTTGGGCAATAGCACCATTATTGTCACAATAAAGCTCTATCGGGTTAGTGATACTCGGAACGACTTCTAAGTCACTAACGAACTTCTTGATCCAAACCGCCTCCTTAGCCGCATCCGATCTTTGCTATGTATTCGACTTCGGTTGTAGAATCGGCAACGGTACTTTGTTTGGAACTCTTCCAACAAACGGCACCTCCATTTAGCATAAACACAAACCCGGTCGCGATGCTATAGTCATCTTTGTCGGTTTGGAAGCTTGCATCTGTGTAACCCTTTACAACCGGATCATCTTCCATTCCTCCAAATACCAAGAATACATCCTTAGTTCTTCTCAAGTACTTAAGGATATTCTTGGCTTGCTATCCGATGGTTCTCACCGGGATCGGATTGGTATCTACTCGTTGCGCTTAGAGCATACGAGACATCGTGTCTAGTACACAACATGGCATACATGATAGACCCAATTGCCGAAGCATATGGAATATCATTCATCCTCTTTCGCTCATCATTTGTCTTAGGACAATGATTCTTGCTAAGAAGTAATGCCGTGTCCCGTTGTGCAAGTTCCCTCTCTTTGAATTTTCCAGGCGGAATCTTCTAAGGACCTTGTCGATATATGTACTCGACTCAAACCAATCATCCTTCTTGATCTATCTCTATAGATCTTGATACCAAGGATATAAGCCGCTTCACCCATATCTTTCATTGAGAAACATTTTTCTAACCAGGACTTTACGGTCTCAAGTGCGGGAACATTGTTTCCAATGAGTAAGATGTCATCGACATACAACACCGAAATAGCACTATGCTCCCACTTATCTTCTTGTATACACAAGGTTCATCTTCGTTTTGATGAAGCCAAACTCTTTGAATGATTCATCAAAACGTAGATTCCGGCTCAGGAAGCTTGCTTCAATCCATAAATGGATCTTTGCAACTTACATACTTTGTTAGAATCCTTTGGATCGGCGACCCTTCAGTGTATCATGTATACATCCTCAGTAGGTTTAGTTAAGAAACTTATTTGTTTTGACGTCCATTTGCCATATCTCATAGTCGTAATATGCGGCATGGCAATTAGGATTCTAATAGACTTAAGCATTGCTACGGGCGAAAAGGTTTCATTATAGTCAACGCCATGAATCTGCCTATACCCCTTAGCAACTAGCCTAGCCTTATAAGTATGTACCTTCCCATCCATGTCGGTTTTCTTTTTGAAAACCCACTTGCACCCTATGGTTTTTACACCTTCGGGTGGATCAATCAAGTTACAAACTTGATTATCGTACATGGATTTGATTTCGGATTCCATGGCTCCTAGCCACTTGTCCGAATCAGGAGTGGACATCGCCTCTTGATAGGAAGTAGGTTCATCATTCTCAATGATTTCTACTTCATTACTTTCCGTCATGAGAAATCCATATCTCTCAGGTTCGGATCGTATCCTATCCGATCTGCGAATAACTTGTGTATCTTGAACCGGTTCCACAACAGCTTGTGAATTTGGTTCCGTCTCTACTATTGGCTCTATGTCCACTACAAAAAAAGTAACTTTTAGGGACTAGAATTTTTAGGTCGGCCGAAGTTACTGGTCCCTATTAGCTACTAAATTAGACATCCGACTTTAACTTTTAATTTAGGTCGAGGGTTGGCCTAAAAACGACGGTGTTAAAAACTATCCATATTTAATAAGCCAAAAAAAAGAAAAAAAAAGAAGGAAAACCCACCAAAACCCTCTGCGCCCACTTCTCCGTCTCTCCCTCTTCTACTCTACCACGTACGCTACTCCCTCTCTCTCTCCCTTTAGCAAATCAACTACCGTAAACCCTAGCAAATCAACAAGCGATTTCTTGTTGTGTGTGGCTGCACAATTTCTTCTTCCTATTCGGAGAATTTTAATCTTGTTTGGTCAGGTAATTCATCTCTTTTATCTTTTATTGTGGTTGTACGATTTCTTGTTGTGTGTGGCTGGACGATTTCTTCTTCCTATTCGGAGAATTTTAATCTTGATTTGTTTATATATCTTGAAAATTCCCCTCTTTATGATTGTGCAAAACCTTCATCTTTTTGGGAAATTTTCAATTCCCTCATATGACATGTTATGTTGAATGAATTGCTAGTATTTGTGAAACTGGATTTTTTTTTAAATCATATTTTCATTAGTGAATTGCTAGTGTGCGAATTGGTGGTTTTCCTTTGCTAGATGGAACCCTTGAGATTTAGTTGAAGTCACTGATTAGATTGGGAGGGTTCTACAATTATTTTTCCAGAAAACATGAATAAATTGATATTTATGTCTCTACCCATTAATCTCAAAGTTAAAATTGTGGATTCTTTCGTATCCACTGATGAATTGTTATTTGGTAGCTAGAGCTAGTGCCTTTAGCTATCTGTTTTATTTTTTGTGCATTGAATGTGAAGGGTCTTGTGTTATAATTGAGAGTATTAGTGCCTGTATAAGAAGGAAAGTGCACAAAGGTTTGGTGGGTTTTATATGTTTATTTCGTCGAGATTTGAAGGAGGCTGAGAAGGGTTATTTTTCTTGCTAACTAAAATAGTTCCCACATTTGGGAGTGGTGCAACAAAATCTCCTATTTGTTAAGTCTGGGCCACTTTCAGCAACTCAGAATTTCGTTTGAGAACTATCCAAAACAAAAGGGTTCATTCTCATATTATAGTAGTATACATATCTGCCTTTGTTTGTCTGAACTTTTGTTATTATGTTATTTCATTTAATGTTTTTTGTAATGTGGGTTTGAGCCTTTGCGGTTAGGAATTAATTCTGGTTTGTGTTATTCTTCCCCTGTCCTTAAACTTAAGTAGTCTTCCCATATTTGTAATTAGAAGAACAGGATGATCCAGAGAAAAGAGAAAGAAAAATATACAAACGAGGATGGAGCTGCTGGCATAGAAGTAAATTATGAACTATGCACCATGTTTAATTCACCTTCTTAATATCTCTCTCTCTCTCTCTCTCTCTCTATATATATATATATATATATATATATATATATATATATGTATATATATATATATATGTATATATATATTCTTTTATGTGAATTCTTAAAAAATAATTTCTTTGCAGCAACAATTGCAAAGGCGCCTTGATGAGCTACCCGAAGAAGAACAGGATGATCCAGAGAAAAGAGAAAGGATTTTTGTAGATGTAATAGGAAATGATGGACATGGGCGAGTTTTGTGCGGTGGTACGGGTACTAGACTAGGTTATACATCATCTGTAACATCCACTGAGGCATCACCTTTATCAACTCAGGATATTGAGGCTGAGCTAGCAAAATTGAGGGAAGAGATTGCAGAGCGAGATCGTCGTGATTTAGAGAGGGATAGTGAAATCGTTGCATTGAAGGCGCAAGCTGTAGAGAGGGATAGTGAAGTTGCTGCATTGAGGGCGATAGTGCAAGTTGCTCAGCAGTCATCTATGGATGCTGAGACTCGGATTATTCGTTTGCTCCACAATGCAGGCATCAATACGAGCTTGGTCTTTGCTTCAAATCCAAGCCCCGGGCTATCTAGTGGTCACGGGTCTAACTCTAGAAACCAAACATAACATAGAGGTACATGATCTTTCCGTCGTTTAATAATTTAATTACTAAAATATGGTCATTTTGTGTTTTTCTGTTTGCTGAACTTTGCTTTACTGCATGATAGCCCCCTGTTAGGGTTCTAGTGCATTTAGATTTCAGTTGGCCACGGCAGAAATATGAATTATAATTTCTCTTACCTTCTATGACGATCTTTTTGATAATTCCTTGTCTATTCCCCTTCCCATTTGAGTCTTATTCAGTAAAATGGTTCTTCCATATTAAACATAGGACGAGCTTTGCACTTACTTCTTGCTGCTTGTGCTCAATTGTTGAAAACGGAGCACTTGAATGGTCAGAATTCCCTTGGTGGGAATTCACTTGAATGGATGATGTCCTGATGATCTGCGTCTTAGTTCCACATGGCCGTCAGATGGATTCTAAGTCTCGTAGTTTCAGTTCTAGAAACCAAATCCTCTGGTCTTAAAGTCATTGATAGAGCAGGGGAGCTCACCGAAGGGAAAAAGATTCAAGCTTTGGTGTTAATGTTACTTTTCCATTTCGCCATGGGTGCAGTGCACCATATATCGAGTGCACTCACCAAGAATCTTCAGGGATATACAAAAATGGCTGTCTCGATCCCTTTTAACATTGGGTTGATCTGTGCATTGAAACTCTTCATGTTTGTTGTTTATACTGTCTACTACCATGAGCGCAATATGAGTCGTAAGGAGGAAGGAGTAAATGGTCAATTAGGTCTTTACATTCCAATCAAGACTGATGAAGTCGTTTAAGTCGATAAGGTCAAGTTTGATAAATCCTGCTTGTCTGTCTATCCTGTCTAGTGAACTTAATCTAGCAATTTGAATGGCAAAATGTAGATGAAATCGTGCACTGTTTTAATGAGAATTTCGTATAAAATATAGGCAGTTGAATAACTGATGCATGCACAATAGATACTACCGTGTTGATAGATAACTACTTAATATTAAAGAATACAAGTTTATAGTGTAATCAGTTCACCACATTGGTTATTAAGAGTCCACTCTAGATAGATTAAATCAGATAACCATACAATTTCCTGGTCAATTCCAAACATTGGACGATACTTGTAGTTGTCAACAAAAAAGTGAGAAATTTATCAATTAGAAATGCAGATTATTCTAATTCTTTCTTACAGTGAGTTGCATATATATATAGTTGATGAATCTAACTGTGGTCTTACCTGTTTTACTGTCTACTTTGCAGGTAAGGCTAGCCAATAGAAAGAAAATCTTCAGGAGGCTGTTCTACTTCACCAAGCTCTGTTCGATATGGTTGTGATTGCTTACTTTTCATTTGTGTTTTTATTAAGTAAGCTCTTTCTTAAGGATCTATTATGTTTTAAGTCTTATTTTAAGCAATGTAGCAAGGTATTACCTTTACTTTGAAAGACTTTTTAGTCTAGATGCCTTTGGCCTTTAATTTAGAGTTATGACTATTTTCAGTTTTCAATTTGGTGTTTTATATTTTCCTACATTTGTTTGGTTTGATTACTCAACCAAGTTTACGAGCAATGCATGAGGCATTTGACTGTTTAGCATTTGATTGAAATGTGAAAAGTATTGCTCAGAGTGGTGCTAAGTCTCAACCAAGTTTGATTTTATTCTTGAATAAACAGTTTACGAGCAATGTCTGGGCCAAAATAAGTTTCAGCTCTGTAATGGCTTTGTTGAAATAAGTTTCATTGTGATTGAATTGTGAAAAGCATTTATTCTAGGTTTGAAGCAGGGTTAACTCTATTTATCCGACCTAATTACTTTCCCACATTTTGATACCAAATTTTATTTGGGTCGTCTATATCCGACCTAATTACTTTCCCACAAAAAATGTGATTTTGGCGCAAAATATATTTGGGTCGGGCGATAGGGTCCCTAATAATTTCCCTCCAAAAAAAAAAAGGCGCCAAATATTATTTGGGTCGGCTATCTCGTCCCTAATAACGGGTACCAAAAACTATTTGGCTCCAAAAAATTCCCGCAAAAAAAAATAAATTATTTTTTTAGGGTCGGCTAACGCGTCCTAAATATAGTATTTGAGACGGTGACGGGGGTCCTAAAACTTTTAGAGTCGCATGTTATTTAGGACCCTCGTTTCCCGACCTAATTGCCGACCTAAATAGTATTAGGGACGGCAAAATGAATATTTGGGACGGGAAAGTGCCGACCCTAAAAACTCTGTTTCTTGTAGTGGTCATTTTCAGGTTCTTGAATTTCTTCAAGATCAATTTTACTCCCACTAGTTTCTTTAGAGAGAAACTCTTTCTCTAGAAAGACACCGTGTCGAGCAACAAACACTTTGTTCTCAGATTGGTTGTAAAATTGATATCCTTTCATTTCCTTGGGATAACCAACGAAAATACATTTATCAGATCTAGGTGCAAGTTTATGTTCAGAAACCAATTTCTTTACATAAGCCTCACATCCCCAAATCTTCATGAAAGATAAGCTAGGCTTTCTTCCATGCCACATCTCATGTGGGATTTTAGGAGCCGATTTAGTAGGGACCTTATTAAGTGTGAAAGCAGCTGTTTCCAGTGCATGTCCCCAAAAGGAAATAGGAAGGTTAACTTGACTCATCATCGATCGAACCATATCTAATAGAGTTCGATTTCTCCTCTCGAACACACCATTCCATTGTGGTGTTTCGGGTGAAGTAAGTTCTGAAACAATTCCACAACTTTTCAGATGATCGTCAAATTCTTGGCTCAAATATTCACCACCTCGATCGGATCGAAGTGTTTTAATAGTTTTGCCAAGTTGATTTTGTACTTCACTTTGAAATATTCTAAATATCTCAAATGCTTCACTTTTGTACTTCATCAGATAGACATAGCCATATCTTGATAAGTCATCAGTGAACGTTATGAAGTACCGAAATCCTCCCCTAGCAATGCTATTCATTGGTCCACATACATCAGTATGTACGAGAGCCAATAAATCACTAGCCCTTTCACTACTCTTAGTAAAAGGTGCTTTAGTCATCTTGCCCAATAAACAAGATTCGCAAACATCATATGATTCATAATCATATGAGTCTAAATATCCATCTTTATGGAGTTTAGAGATGCGTTTCTCGTTTATGTGCCCAAGACGGCAATGCCATTTATATGTGTCATTCACATTATTTGGCTTGGATTTCTTATTTACATGATAGATATTATCAACATTATTTTCAACATCCAAGACATAAAGGCCATTAAAAGAATGAGCAATACAATAAAGCATGTCATTCAAATAAATTGAAAATTTCTTATTCGCAATAAGAAAATTGTAACCCTCATTGTCTAAACATGAAATTGAAATAATGTTTCTGCTCAAATCCGGAACATAATAACAGTTATTTAAAACTAAAATTAATCCGCTTGGTAAAGTGACTTCGTAAGTCCCTACGGCCAATGCAGCAACTCTTGCTCCATTTCCAACCCGTAGATCTGCTTCACCCTCTTTGAACGACCTTCTATTCTTTAGTCCCTGCACATTTAGGCAAATGTGAGATCCACATCCGGTATCTAATACCCAAGAACTAGAGGTAGAAAGTAAAATATCTATCACATAGATACCTGAAGTCATGGCAATCTCATTGCCCTTCTTCTTGATCCTTCTGATAAAGCTTGCGATTACGCCTCCAATGCCCGGTTTCCTTGCAATGGTAGCACACCGCATCCTTTTGGGATTTGGGTTTAGGCTTCTCGGCAACGGCAACCTTTGCCTCCCGGCTTAGCAACTTTTGCTTTAACCTTGGGTTTGAACCCCTTTCCTTTATTCACCATCAACACTTGATTGGTTTTCTTGGTAATATTGTTCTCCGCATTCTTTAGCATCCCATGCAATTCAGACAGAGATTTATTCATCCCATTCATGTTATAATTCGTAACAAAGCTGATTATAACTTTCGGGAAGTAAATGCAATATCATATCCGTAGCCACTCTAACTGGATAGGATATCCAAGCCTCTCAAGGTGTTCGAGGTGACCCTTCATTCTCAACACATGAGGCCCAACAGGTTGTCCTTCAATCATCTTGCATGAATGAAGAGCCTTCATAGTGTCAAACCTTTCCGTACGTGCTTGCAACTGGAACATTTCCTTAAAATAATTTCCCAAATCATAAGCTTCCATGTGTACAAGGTCCTTCTGAAGGGCCTTACACAGGGTAGCAAGCATCAAGCAACCAACATCAATAGAATCTTCCACATGTTTCTTATGTTGGTCCTTTTCAGCTTTAGTTCCATTAGCCGCAGGCTCGGGTGGAACGGGTCCATCAAGAATGTACAATTTCCTTTCCTGTTTGAGAACAATTTCCAAACTGCGGATCCAATCCACATAGTTGTTGCCATTCTCCTCTAACTTGTCCTTCTCGGGATCGATCGCGATGACATGTTTTGATTAGTGTTTACAGCCATTGATCTACAAAGATATGCAACATATAAGTACCAATTCATCTAAGAGATTAATTAACGTATTTCACAAATACTCTCACTAAATTATATAACCTTCTTATACAAACATGCATAATATAATTTAATAGGCTAAGACCCAACTTTAATTTAATTTCAAGTCGGCTATGGCACGACTGCTCAAAATTAAACTAAAAAGGTAGATAACATTTATCAATCATATCTATATATGACTCTTAGATCATTATGAGATTATAGACATCATATGTCACATGTTTCAATCTCATCTTATGCCTTAGGCCCAAAACTGTTTTGATAGCCTAATTGAGTTCAACCATGTTAAACGTATAGCAATCACCGTTTGCTCATCTTGATCATACAAAGATAGAATCAATGTACCTCGCTGTGGCGTAGCCTACATGAAACTATCCGTGTACTCACAAGTGTTTAAACATGGGTGGCATAAAACAAACTCAAATTACAAAGAAGGTTCAATTTTTTTTTATGCTTATTAATTACATGCCAAGGTTGATTCATGAAAACTATATGAGCATAATTATGAACATGGAATGATGCAACACAAATCACATTTGGTCAGTAATTACTAGTACGCGGCCACGTGCTCCAAATTTATCCCACACTTCCATCGAAGTGCCTGTGGGGAAGGTCTTGGTGTCCAGCCAATATACTAAGTAACACTTCACAAATATCCTAGATTAATCACATTAATCATATTAATGAAATTGACATCCCATAATCTAGATTAATCATATTAATCATATATTTCAATTTCATAATCATGGTATATCAATATATACAATTACTTCACAAGCAAAACTCATACAATTTCACATTCTAGATCATACACATCATGAAAATTAACATAATCCCATTATCTAATTATCATGATTTTCTAATATAAACATCATGAACGGGGATCTGATACCACTGTTGGATTTCGAGGGTCCATGCGCAGCGGAATAATGCAATAACTCGAAAAACCCCAAGCCCTAGAATCCGTTCTAGATGATTAATTAAGAAAGATGAAATAGAAATACCAACCTTGAGTGTTTTTGTCGTTGATAAACTTGACCCAACTCCAGATTGAATGACCTTGTTAATCCTTGATGAACGAACGGCGAATCACGAACTAAAGATCTTGACGAGCGAAGATCCTCTATGTGTATCCACGCGAGGAACGAACCCTAGAACTCTTCTAGGAGGATTGCTAGATCCTTTGATTGAAACACCTTTCAATCAATGAAGAACAATGGAATTGGTGGTGTTTGATTCTCAATTCTCAATTGAAATCTCTCACTTTTGGTGTTTCTCTAAAGCCAAAACGTTCTAATGACGGCTAGGGAAACCAGGGGCAAGTATTTATACGTTACAAATAAAAGCCCTATGCGAAAACCCTAAAATTAGGTCATTTACGTATCTGTCCAGGGCCGTCGGGACGACTCGTCCCCCAGGGCACGAGTCGTCCCCTTGGAACCTCCCACTGATTCTGGCGTCCCCTCTAAGGGCACGACTTGGCTTTGCTCATGGGACGAGTCGTCCCTTTGGGCACGACTCGTGCCCCAGAGCACGAGTCGTCCCTCAGGACATCCCCTCTGAATCATCCGTCCCCCTTAAGGGCACGACTTGGTTCAGCCTGGGACGAGTCGTCCCCTGAGCCCAGAAATCCATATTCTTCATTTTTTGACAATTCGTTCGATGCGTGTGACCCCATAGGACCATACTATGTTGGCAATGAGTCCGATCACATCAATCCTCATAAGACATGAGCGGACTCTAGCAAGCCATCATGCATATCCAAATAGTATAATATCAAGTTCGATTTTTCCTACATAGAACATATCACAATCCCATTGTCACACGATGTTATATTGAACATGAGTCATGGTCCACGTCAACTCATATTGTTCAATGCTTTCTCGTTACCAAGTAAATTGATTAATCGAATGACATTAATCACATTAATTCATTCGGGCATGGCCATGCACTACATCAATCTTACTTACGAGTGGCCTAGCAAACATCTCTCTTTTACGAGGGACAATTTTCCATCTTGACTTATCATTCTTCCCAACAAGAATCATACCATGCCAATGATAGCCCTTATTGTCATCCGGTTAAAGACAACGTTAAACTATATCAAACATGATATTCATCGAGCGGAAGACGATGATAATCTCAGGTCAAAGGATATCAATGATATGACTATATGAGATTTAATTATGACATTTGACCATGACATAAATCTCATAATGGGTCAAGTCCAGTACCTTGTTCTCTAACAAGTACCCATGAATCTAATGTGCATCTCCATGCATATAATCATCACATGACTATCCATTAGACTTCATACTAGTGCTTCATAAGTACTAGGGACACGATTATTATAACTAAACATGCAAACACATATAATAATCAAAGAAACAATCTCTTATATAAATGAACAATGACATTACATAAAGGTCTATCTCTATAGGCCTAGGGCACTAACACCTACACTATTAACACAATATTCTAGGTCATCACTTATATTTATAGGAACACCAAACTTAAACTCTAAAGGATTCTAATTCCTTTTCTAATAAATTATTTGTTTCTGCACATGAAAGGAATTATAAAAAAGGAAATTAGATCAAATTAGGAAGCTGTCAGATTTGCTCCTCTTTTCCTTCTTTCGCACGGCCCAAATCTTTTCACGTTTCGGTTTGTATCAAATCCTAACAATTTCATCCGGAGACAAACCACAGGTGACTTCCACCATCAAACTCCCACTCGAAAATGACTTCCACATATTGTGTCTGCTACATTTGACTTCTGCCAAAAGTCAAAATAACAAGGCTCAACAAAATCGATACAAACGAGTTGAAGCGAAGCGTACGTCTTCAACATAACTACCGAGAACTTCTCATGCCTCAAGTATTCACTTCTCAAAGTGATCCTCCTTGCAAACATCTTCGCTCATATGTCCCTTGTTTCTATCCACGAACCCCTACGCGAACCACATATCTTCATATTTTTGGTCATTTCTATGTCCCAAGGCAACCCACCGCAATTCAGTTTAGGATAACGATCATGTTGGCCAAGTTGTTCTCGCTAGCTAGCCTTCAATAACCAACTCTCTACAAAAATACAGTTCCTGGCGATCTCGGCCCCTCGCCATCCATCATTGAAGTACCCCTCGATTTCTCGAACGAAATCGTTGTATATGGTGTACAACACATTGCCTTCAAGTTACTAAGTTAGCTCATTTCAATCCTTCGTGACCACAAATGAAGGCGACCACCAACCTTCTTTTACATGACTGTCCATAATCCATGTTTTTTATTCCTTCTCTGAATGTTCGTGCAAATCACCCAACTACAACACAATCACATTCACAATCTTGATTTGCCCGAAGTAAAGTTTCATACCCTCCTCGCACTGCAACACTTGATGAAATGACGCTTTTGAATCAAATTATCAACGAATCTACTTGACTGCTATTTTCCAAGATTAATGCACCCTACACATGATCTGCACACTTATGCAATCCACACTCATCAAAGTCTAGAAACTTGAATCTTCTATCTCTTGCAACTCTCATAATCCAAATCCGTTGCCAAATCGATCTCATCAAATTTCCATGTTGATCAATTCTACCTATTATCATTGCACCCACAAATCTTTAATAACACCGATTCGTCTAGATCCCTGCAAACCCTAGCAACGACCAGATTCTGCAATCCTTGATTTCGAATCCAATACCCTTTTATGATTATGTAACTACAACCTTGATCGGAATACCTGCAGTTCCAAATTCATTTGGATTTATGAAAGTTTGATCCTATTTGGATCTAAGCAACATAAACCAAAAGAATTTTTGCAGCCCCTAATTTTGATTTATGTTTCGTAGCTACAACACAGAGATCCTTAGGTGAAAAACGAAGTTCCTACTCACCAATCCACATGTGTGTTTCCCTAGTTCCTTTGATTGAGCATAATTACACGAAGCGGACTTTAATGAATTTTTTCTCTGATGGATGGGAAATACGGTGAGTATTAGGCTCAGTTTGTTAGCGTAAAACATCTTCCGAAAAATGATTTCCTGCAAAATGTTTTTCGAAAAATGAAAAAGTTTTTCGAAAAATGAGATAAACATGCTTTCGGCTATTTTATAAGAAAAATGTTTTTCGAAAAATGTTCGACTGAGTTGACTACAAATTTATTCACCCTAACTCACCACCACCACCCCCACCCTACTCACCACTACCACCCCCTTCCCCCCCCCCCCATCGGGTCAAAAAAAATTAATCATTTTTAATTTATTTTAATAACTCCCCACCCCACTCCACTTACTAGCACCACCCCCCGCCCCCACCCCCTCCCCTCCCCTTGCCCTGCCCCCCCCCCCGGGTCAAATTTATTTTTAATCATTTTAAATTTATTTTTAACAACTCCCCATCTCACTCCTCTCACCAGCACCACCCCCTGCCCCTGCCCCCGCCCCCACCCCCTACCCCCCAATCCCTTGCCTTCCCTCCCTCCCGCCTGGTCAATTTTTTTTAATCATTTTAAAATAATTAATTTTTTATTTTTTTCTACTCAACGGGGGGGGGGGGGGTAGTGAGTGGGTGGGGGAGGAGTTGTTAAAAAATAAATTTAAAATGATTAATTTTTTTGGGAGCATGTTGTTCCTATCCATTGCTTTTTTCTCTCTGCTAGCCCGAGCGTTAGCAGCTCCATGGGCTTTCCTGCTCCTCCTCCTGTCTCCTAGATCAACAATGCGGTCCATTTGTGCTTCCTGCTCCAGGGTGAACTGCACGACCAACAAAGGAAAGAAAGTTAGCATTCAGATAAGCGAGCAAAGAGTTGAAATATTATGAAAAAAAAGGCAAATACTTAACCGCCATAGTGGAAGAGACCCCTGCAGTGACCCGGCTTCTTTTTACAATAATGACATTGGTTCTCGATTCTCTCACCTAGATCAACAATGCGGTCCATTTGTGCTTCCTGCTCCAGGGTGAACTGCACGACCAACAAAGGAAAGAAAGTTAGCATTCAGATAAGCGAGCAAAGAGTTGAAATATTATGAAAAACAAGGCAAATACTTAACCGCCATAGTGGAAGAGACCCCTGCAGTGACCCGGCTTCTTTTTACAATAATGACATTGGTTCTCGATTTTCTCTCTCTCTCTCTCTCACACACACATGGATCACCCAATCAGGGTATCTAAGACTCCTAACGATTGGAACCAGAGGGACCACCTCTCCATCTCCCCCCATCATCATTCGGGCTTGGATGAAGAAATTCTTGTCCGACCCTAAGGTGGCCCAGCTTATAGTACTCCTCCAGCTACCAAGGTCAACCTACATGTTAGCTCGTCACTCCAATCCGGGATCAGTAATCCTCCTCCTGCATTGAATCTGAGTCCTCATCTGGCAAGAGAAACTCTCAGCCTTTCCTACTCTCAGCCAAAATCATGTGGCTATTCCACCCTAACACTTTGTCAGGCAAGTTAACAAAAAGCTTGGGGGCCTTTGCCTTAGCTGGGTGCTGATCCCAAAGGTCTTCCCAATCATGAAGACCTTGCAGAATCTTCTGAATACATACATACATGGTTTGTACCCCCACAAACATGCATACCTTGGCAAAACAAACCAACACTCTAACGGTATTGGTGCCGAGCTACTTGGGGACCTTGGCCTAACACTCCAAGAATTTGCAGGTGAAAGGGTCCAAGGGAAGTCTCAAGCCCACTTCAAAATGACCATAGTAGAAATCCACTTTGGTCGTACTTAAGCCCCAGTGCGACCTAGACTATGCCTTCCTTTGCTTCTAAGTGAAATGGGTCATATGAAAGTCAGCTCGAGGCACCTCGAAGAAGTCGGAGGATCTTAATACGGGAATCAGCATTCGTCTTCCCAATGACCGACCTGGGGGCCACATACCCCCTCTCATTCCGACCTGGAACTACCGTCGAGCAAAATTTATCCACAATATTTCCCGAGGAGGAGCTCGACGATGTAGAGCTTGATGATTGTTAATTAACAGCCATATCTACAGAAGACACATAAATAGGGTAATCAGACCTAGTAGAAGATGAGTCTGAGCTATCTAAGGGTGACCTAGATTCCCCTGGGAAAGCTAACCTATCACGAGGAAAAGGCAATTTATTGGACTTGATATAGAAGATGATAAGTTGGTCAATCAGTTTATTGAAGAGACGGAAATGAATGATCCGTAGATCGTCCGCCTACAAGTCCCCCATACTCTCACCTGCTGGAAACCCAATTCTGCCATAAAACAAACTCCACCTATCTAAGATGGTAATACACTCAGCTCGGGTTAACTCCTTCCACGGCCCTCTAATCTCTTGTAAATCATAAGGTTCACGCAGTTATAGCCATACCTAACTCCTAGCTTGAAGCCAAAGGTTCTAGCCATGGCGGAATAAAGCGGGAAGTTCAAAATTAAACCTAGAACAATGACATCGAAGGGTACCTTGATGATTCTAAAGAGGTGGGACGCAACTGTGTCACGAAGAAACCCTTGCTCAACGCTGGAGAAAATTCCTTGCTTTTTATCTTTTCGGGCTCTTGAGAATATGGGGGACGTAAAGGTTGAAAAGGATTAAACCAATTCCTTTTATATGCCTTTTTTCCTTACCTGAATTGGAAAGGTTAGGGGACATAACCGTTCAATTGTCAGAGTAATGGGATAACGCCGTTTCCCAATGCAGTTGTCCAATCGCCAAAAATTGTCCCATAATGGCGGATATTATGGCGAATTAAAGACAGCTCATCCAACCGCTAAAAGTCAATCGCCAAGAGCGACCTACATCCAAAGAGTCGACCTACGACTGACGCCCCAGACTAAGTAACTGCAAATTTTTCTATAACTTCCTGCTCGACAAGTTGATCCAGAAAGTTGGGGGCCACTGAACGGAATAAAAGTAATGGGTCAGGCCAAACGGACTGGCCCAAGGTCCATCTCAACCCAAAAACATGTCAGCCAAAGTGGGCCTACCAAGCAGCCCCAATACTACTGGCCTATCATATCAGTGGAGATCATTCGACCTAGCTCATTGTCCGACCATTCGTGGTCCCGACCTACCTTCGTCCAACATACGATCTCATCCTTGTGCACTCTCTACCTAAACAGGCACGAATTCAGGTCACCCTTGATCATTCAGGCGACATTGACCAATCTACACGTGTGTCTCTCCACGTCGTTACTTGTAACTGCCTCCTACATTCTCGGAGACCGTTACGCCAACAACATCTCCGTGATCTTAGGGATTCTTAATGATCCCATACCACCACTATATATACCAAGCAACATCCTACATTAAAAAGGTAATGTCATCTTAGCTGTTTGAGAGTAAGTCATTTTCTATAGAGTTTTTATAACTCGTAACACTATATCTCATCATCACGCCGAAAACCACCCTGACAAGTTGTTTGTTCGTGGTTTCAGGTCCTAGTAACTGGAATACGACCTATTACTGGACTAAGACTGGTCCGGATCATTTTCTGCGTCATCAAAACTATTTACTAAGTTTTCTTACCCCGCTTACAATCTCATACTCACAATACATTGATATTACTTTCAAAATAAATATCACAACTAATTTCTTGGTTTAACTTTGATTGTATTAAAAATTATAATCAAAGAATTTTATCATAGTAATATATTTTATTGCTTAAAACTTATATAATGTTATTATTAAAAACATTTGTTTAATAGAAAATATCTTAGCAGTTGGATATATTATATACTCAAAGAAAACACGATTATTTAAAAAAAAAAAAAAATTGTTATATTGGCCGTTGGATTAGCTATCAAAAAGGTTATTACATTTTAATTATTAACAATGAAAAAAAGGGACATGAAACAAAAATGGAAGAACAAAGAAAGTAGAAACCCCAAAACAGACAAATTATTGTCTTATTACCCCTAATCTTTGGGAGAATTAAAGAAACAGCGTAGAAGTAGATGAGACCTGCGTCATAAAATAAAATTCTAAAGCCTAGGATGCCTATGTCACCAACCGAACATCATCCTTAGACCCTAGGTCTAAAAATGTTACTCCATCCATTTTAAAATACATAAAAATCCCTCACAGTGGCACAATGTATACATTTCAATGTGGGTATTTATACATGAGCTTTTTATGCAAGAATAAAATATATACATTTCAATGTTGCTCAGAAAAATATAACAACATTTATCTATGCACACTATCTAAATTCCCTCTGCTTTTGAGCAGCAAAAATTTGGATTATATAGGACAATTTCACTTTTATATTACTCGCTCATTTCCAAAATAAATATCGCGTTTATTAATAAGGAAATAGACCAAGTGCAATTTTATCATTGTACAAACTAGTAAAGCACCTTTTTGTAAAAAATTGACAAGTCAAATGCGACATTTATACTGGGATGGGACGGAGTTTTAATCTCCTTTAGTTTTAGATAAATCATTCATACAATTTCCAATAAAATATTTTAGTTGTTTGCACCATGTGTTTAGGAGCTATTCATGAATGATTTAGTTTTTAACATTGAGGTTTCATTCAAGACTCAGTCAAATAGTTTTACAACTTGCGCTACTGTAGTGTCTATCACATGGTACTATACTCATGTTAGCTTGAGGATTTGTGATAGCTGTTGAAGATGCTATAGCAAAGAAGCCTGTCAAGGAAATCAACTTGTTTTGGATCTCTGCTTATGGATTTGGAACAATTTTTTTAGATAGCCCTAGTTTAGGGGAATACTTTCAATGGTTTTTTTTTCTATGGAGATGACGTTCTTATTTCAGAATCATATACTCCCTCCGTCCCACCCCAATTGATACTTATTTCCTTTTTGGTCCGTCACAGCCCAATTGATACTGTCCAAAATGGAAGGGAATCTTCACTATTTTTCCCACTCATTCTCTCTCCTATTTTACTTTTACACTCACAACATTCTCTCTCCTAACTATTCCTCCCACTCATTCTCTCTCCTATTTTACTTTTACATTCACAACATTCACTCTCCACTTTTTCTCTCTTACTTTTTCTTAATCTATTTGCCCAAATTTTTTGTATCAGTTGGACCGGGACGGAGGGAGTATAAGATTTGGATCTTTAACAGATGTGTTTCTCTTTTTCATTTGAATGGTACTTATTCTTTAATCGAATGTGGGTACCCATTTTTACTTGAGATTCTTATGCAAGAAGAGTGTTGAAGTTGGCAGCCAAAACAAACGATCTATATTTGACTTAAGAATTTACGAAGTGCCATCATTTGGTTCCCTTAGGTAAGTTTTGTTTGATTTGATTAGAAAATGTTAACTGAGTTACCAATATAAAGAGTCAGTATAGTATATTTTGATAATGCAGAACCATAGTGCAGTAAGATTCACTTGTGGAGTCTTCCGGTCTTCAAAAAGGTTAGTAGCTTCTGTTTTGCTCTGTTCTCTAACTTATTTTTTCATTTTGGTACAGCACCAAGGTTTGCTAAATTATTGTTCCTCAATGTTTGGCTTGATTCTTTTGTGCAGTAATAGTAATATTAAGAGTCAGCATTCATGCTTCTAGTTCATCTTGCATCGCTCTTCTTCTAGTTAAACAACCACAAAAACAAGTATTCATAAGTTAAAGTAATTTACATATATGTTTCATCAGTAATAAGCAAGGCAACTTCAGTTTTTAACAGAGAGCTTTACAAGCTAAGTTCAAGTCACCAACCAATTAGACAATCTTTCTAGAGCAGGGCAATCAACATTTCAATATATGCAGTATGTATAAGTTCCTAGTTGTTTTTTATTTCCCAATATAAATAATATAAGTTTCTTCTTCACCTCTGTAAGCTCCTCCTGTCTTCATTAATGTGATCCAATCTCTTCCTCAATGTTATGACTCTTTGAGCAATCTTGAAACGAAATGAAATGGGGTTTTTCCTCGTAAAGATGTTGATTAATTTCTTGGTTTTACTTTGACGAGCTCTTTCCCGTTCATAGGTGAGGTAATCGCTAAAAACCTTTTCCATATCGATAAGAAGCGAGTGGAACATCACGAACCAATAATCTTCTACGAGGCCCTCCAATCTCCTCTTCTTGGCATCACCAAGCACACCCCTGATTGCTATTAAGGTTTCTGACAATCTATCGAGATCCTGTTCAAGCTCCCCTTTTGAGGGAATTTGTCCTAAAATCCCCAACATCCTTCCAACAAGTTCAGACGCAACTGCATCAGCCATTTCTTTATTGTAGAATCAAATCAATGAATAATTAAGTTATTTCATAAAGATCATAGCACAAGTTTAACAGAGTTAAAAGCAGGTCTTCTTTTTAAGAAAATCTTTTGCGCTTGCTTCTTTTCTTTTCTTTTTTTTTTTACTTACCAAGGCTTTCACTGCCTGCTAGTTAGTTGTCACAAAGATTTCACAGGGTGGTTTGTTTTTCTTTAGGTTGTGTGTATTGTTGCACTGCTCATAAAAATATTCAGAGATATATGGGGGGAGGCATGCTCTATCTAAGCTTCTGTGCAACTAAAACTAACCATCTTTCAGATTTTTAAGGGGGATAATCTTTTTCTGAAATGACCCTATCTCGATGAATTTCAAAAATCATAAACAATATTTGCCCCGTACGTAGCTTGAATGCAATGAGATGTGTACAGTCTCATTGAAGCCTTTACTCAACTTCCTTTCCTGATACCCGACCACTAGGTGACAATGTTAGCAACATTTGAATGCATATTTGCTGCTGTATCTAATAGATGAATGTGTTTAGAAAAAATAAATAAATGTGTTCAGACATTAAACCGGGACCATATCCCCTTTAAAAATCTGAAAGATGGTTAGTTTTAGTTGCACAGAAGCTTTTAGATAGAGCATGCCTCCCCCCATATATCTCTGAATATTTTTATGAGAGTGCAACAATACACACAACCTAAAGAAAAACAAACCACCCTGTGAAATCTTTGTGACAACTAACTAGCAGGCAGTGAAAGCCTTGGTAAGTAAAAAGAAAAAAGAAAAGAAAAGAAGCAAGCGCAAAAGATTTTCTTAAAAAGAAGACCTGCTTTTAACTCTGTTAAACTTGTGCTACGATCTTTATGAAATAACTTAATCATTCATTGATTTGATTCCACAATAAAGAAATGGCTGATGCAGTTGCGTCTGAACTTGTTGGAAGGATGTTGGGGATTTTAGGACAAATTCCCTCAAAAGGGGAGCTTGAACAGGATCTCGATAGATTGTCAGAAACCTTAATAGCAATCAGGGGTGTGCTTGGTGATGCCAAGAAGATGAGATTGGAGGGTCTCGTAGAAGATTATTGGTTCGTGATGTTCCACTCGCTTCTTATCGATATGGAAAAGGTTTTTAGCGATTACCTCACCTATGAACGGGAAAGAGCTCGTCAAAGTAAAACCAAGAAATTAATCAACATCTTTACGAGGAAACACCCCATTTCATTTTGTTTCAAGATTGCTCAAAGAGTCATAGCATTGAGGAAGAGATTGGATCACATTAATGAAAACAGGAGGAGCTTACAGAGGTGAAGAAGAAACTTATATTATTTATATTGGGAAATAAAAAACAACTAGGAACTTATACATACGGCATATATTGAAATGTTGATTGCCCTGCTCTAGAAAGATTGCCTAATTGGTTGGTGACTTGAACTTAGCTTGTAAAGCTCTCTGTTAAAAACTGAAGTTGCCTTGCTTATTACTGATGAAACATATATGTAAATTACTTTAACTTATGAATACTTGTTTTTGTGGTTGTTTAACTAGAAGAAGAGCGATGCAAGATGAACTAGAAGCATGAATGCTGACTCTTAATATTACTATTACTGCACAAAAGAATCAAGCCAAACATTGAGGAACAATACTTTAGCAAACCTTGGTGCTGTACCAAAATGAAAAAATAAGTTAAAGAACAGAGCAAAACAGAAGCTACTAACCTTCTTGAAGACAGGAAGACTCCACAAGTGAATCTTACTGCACTATGGTTCTGCATTATCAAAATATACTATACTGACTCTTAATATTGGTAACTCAGTTAACATTTTCTAATCAAATCAAACAAAACTTACCTGAGGAAACCAAATGATGGCACTTCGTAAATCCTTAAGTCGAATATAGACCGTTTGTTTTGGCTGCCAACTTCAACACTCTTCTTGCATAAGAACCTCAAGTAAAAATGGGTACCCACATTCGATTAAAGAATAAGTACCATTCAAATGAAAAAGAGAAACACATCCGTTAAAGATCCAAATCTTATACTCCCTCCGTCCCATTAGTAATGGGAATTTTACTGTAGATACGGGAATTAAGGAAAAGTGAATTATAGTGGAGGAAATAGTGAATTATAATGGTGTTGTGAGTATTAAAATAATGTAGGAGAGAGAATGAGTGGAGGGAATAGTAAAGATTCCTTTCCATTTTAGGAAGTTTGTGGTTTGTAATGGGACGACCAAAAAGGAAAGTTTGTGGTTTGTAATGGGACGGAGGGAGTATATGATTCTGAAATAAGAATGTCATCTCCATAGAAAAAAACCATTGAAAGTATTCCCCTAAACTAGGGCTATCTAAAAAAATTGTTCCAAATCCATGTAAAAAAAACTAAAAATGTTGTATTGTACAGCACTAAAAGCATGAATACGAGTTTATTTAGAAATACGTGCGAATAGCAACACTCATCTATTTAAACACTGAATATAAATCAAACCAAATGCTTAAGATAGAAGGAGATAATCCCAGAAGCATTCTATAGGTGGCCGAGGTAGTAGAGGTAAGATCAAAAAGTAATCATATCCAGGTTAAGCTGCTGTCAAACCATATCAGCTTGCCTAAAAGTTATGCACAGCTGACTAACTTGGACTAAAACAGATTTGGCCCTGCCAGCCTAGTTAATGCATTCAAAATAATATGATTAATCTAGAAACTCTCCAATGGACCTAAAATAAATGCATTTAAACCATATCAGCTTGACTGAAAGTTATGCACAATTGACTAACCTTCTCAAGCTTAGGATGTTGAGATGATTGATCACATAAGGAATTTAATAGCTGAAATCCACATAACAAGTATCTAAATGATGCTTCATCTCTTTCAACCGAGATTAGCCTTGCAATTAGGTGCAAAGGAAGATACCTAGCAAGTTTTTCAACATCCATCTGGAATATAAAGATCACATTAGTAGGATAACAAAGAAAGTAGCTTATAATTGTCGTAAAGAAAATTTTCACTTTTGTAATTCAAAAAAATGGATAAGTAAATTCTTACAAAAGCAAAGAGTCTCAGGGTAAAGAAGTACAAACCTGTACGGATGATCCATTGTCACTAGTCCATTGAATGGTATTATTTTCGGAATCCTTGATTAGCTTATTGAGCTGCTCAGAACTAAGCCAATATGATGTCGAACGACTTGAAACTATGATTAACCAACTTTACTTAGAAACGGCAGATTGCTACTCAGTATTCCCTTATTCCCATCAAAGACCCAACTTCGTATTTTGAATGTTTTACGCAAAGTATTATGTTCGAGTACAAAGATTTTTCGAACTACCATTATCAAGTTAAAAGTTAAAATATTCTAAGATTATTTGACCCTCTAAATGTTTTGGCATACGAATATAGAAAGACTTTCGGTTGGAATAGGAAAGATAAATGTAAAATTTCTCACTTTCGTATTCCTGCTTGGCACCTCCTCCTTTGCAGTCCTCATTTTGTTGGGATTGGAGCCAAAACCAAGGAGAGGATCAAAACCATGGAGGAGCAGAAAATCGGGGCGGACTGTTGAGGTGGGCGACCGCCCATAGAGGAGGTGGGCGACCGCCCAGGTGAACAGTTTGTCGGGGACGGATTCTTCTTCAAAGCGTGTAAGGACTCTTGGAGTGGAATTAATTTCGGTAACAAATTAGTATTCCTAATTTAAGTTATACTCCTTCCATCTCAAGGACTCCGGGTAAATTAGGTTTTGATTAGGAGTAGGTTTTGTATCCCTATAAATACATTGTGACTACCACCATAATATTTGTACCCAAGAGGAGAAAGTTAGGATATCAAAGGGAGCCACAAAATAGTGTCTAGGAAGGGAGGTCGGGGGCCTAGGAGAGCCATGGGGGCGATCCTACAACCCGGCCATGACCGTGTTTATTTGTGCGTTCTAGGGGAGGTGAGATAATGTATATGAGAGATTGCTCATGGAGAGTTACTATGCTAGATCTGTGTGAGTGCATATGTAAAGTTGTAATCTTTCATATATTATTATAGTGATATCCTGGCTTGGTGCCTCCGGATGTAGCCACAGGTGGTGGTGAACCGGGTTAACAAATTATCGGTGTTCTTGTTCTTTCATATTATCATGTGTTGATTTATTTTTCTCCATGTTGATGACTGCTAGTATGGGCTAGTGGATGTGGTGATCCCCCCAAACAGGACCGTTGTTTTGAATGTTGCTTCGTGGACTGGACCAAACAGTCTGTCTCCCAAGAAGAGCATTTCGAGCTGTTCTTCTATGTCGGGTATCCCTTTGAACGAGTACTCATGCTGAACGGTGGTGGTGATGGGTCCAGGTATTGTAGCGACGTCGAGGAATGCTCCCCTTATTGGGTTGGCCCTAAGTCGTCTGAAATGCTTGAGGTTATATGCCATCTTCTCCAGCGTTTCTGCAGTCTCTGTGTTGATCTTTCATGTTCCTTTCTCATCTTCATCAGTTTCTTTGATGAAGTAGCGAGCTAGGTCGAAGCTGTATGGTCGGAGGTTGGATACGGTGTAGGAGATTCCCTTTTTACGGGCTGCGGCTTTGGTGCTTGCGAGCTTCTTGTCTTCTCTGACGTCATCAGGTGTAGGTACATAACTGAGCCCCTGGACAGTATCCTGATCCTTGACTTTGATAACTTGGTGTTGGCCCTGTAGCCTTTTGCCGAGCCCCAGTTCTGGGATGAAGTTCATGAGTTTCATCATTTTCATGGCAGGAGGGATCTTATCCCAAGACAACGGAAGGTACATCTTTGCGTACTTGGATTTAGGAAGTTTCTACTGTAAATCCAGTTAACACCATATCATCATCATCGTGCTTGATTTCTAGCACTGGAATGCCATTGGTGCAAGTCCTAGCGGTGGTGACACTATACCCGTAGACAGTTGTCAATTCATCTCCTTGCATGAATTTGACACATTGGTGAAGAGTGGAAGCTACGCCGTTTATTTGATGCAGCCATGGTCTTCCTAAAATGGCCGTGAAAGTGATAGGAATGTCCAGGATTTGAAACTTGGTAGGCATCATCTGTTTGCCGAACCAGAGGTTTAGGGTGGCGACCCCGAGAATTGCACAGGAGGTAGAATCATAAGCTTTGATAGTGTGAGCCGCAGGCTTCAAGTCTGTGTGCTTGATGTCGAGCAGATTCATCATCTTGGCAGGCAGAACATTCATACCCGAGCCCCCGTCAACAAGTACGCGGGAAGGCGATGCTCATCCAACTGGACAGTGATGTAGAGCGGCTCATTATGGTCAGTCCCAAATTTTGGCAGGTCCAAGTCGGTGAAGGTGATGATGTTCCCGTAATGGATATTGCCGATCATCTGGATTACTTCCTCGGGAGTCACATCTACGGGGACTATGGTCCGGGCTAAGCTTTTTTCCAGCTTGAGCTTATGAGGGTAGGTAGAGGTGAGTAGGGACCAAAGGGAGATGTTTATTAGGGTCTGCTTTAGCTGGGTAAGGATCGGGTCTTCCTTTCCGGAACTTGCTTCCTTGGGCACCTTGGCATAGGGATACCGACTGGGTCGCGGCTCTTGCTCTGTTGGATTTTTGTCGGCCTTGGGCGGTAGCACATGAATTTGGCCATATTGGGTCAGAACATTGACATCGGGCTTGGCCTCTTTGGAACACGTTTCTTTGAGTTGAGCAATAGTCAGTGGGAGATTTTTCGAAACGCAGGGCCATACATCCTCTCTCAATTCATTGATTGTTACTATCTTTTGGGGGGCATCGACAACCTTTCGGATTCTGTCCCATGATACGGGTTTAGGTGCCTTGGAGGGGAGATAGCCTATGGTCTGGCGCAGTTGCTCGAATGTCAGTGTGCAGCAATGGTTACTAGGACTTAGCATTATTTCGTTCACCCTTTCTGTGAGGCTAGAAGATTCTTGATTCATGCGAACCATCTCTTTGAGCTCTTCGTGGTACACAACGCTTTTCTCTTTCTTGCTGAGCATGCTCATGGCATTTTTGAGCTGGGACAAACATTAATTGTGGTTTGCTAGCTTTCCTCCACTTTTAATCCAAATCTGCTCTCTTATGGCTGAGCCTTCGTTGAGAGTAGTTAGCTCTTGCATTTCTTCCCAAGTTAGAAAAGCCAATGCTTCTTTGAATTGCACGCGGCAATCCTGGTAAACCTCCATTGGGGAGAGCTCTCTTTGTTGCCTCAATTTAGTAGCGAGTATGTCGGAAGGTGAGTACATGGTTTCCCGGACGCCTGCCCAAGTGACTAGCTCTTGTCCCAGTTGGTCATTTCCTATCCCGTAAACGAACTTCGCAGTTTGCGGGACCTCCTTTAGCATTCTTTGGAGGTTTATTTCCCTTTTTCTCCTCCCTTTGGACAGGCTTTTCTTTTTCAATTTGCCTTTTAACTTGAGAATGAAAATGATCTTTTCCCATCCTCCTAGGACCCTTGGGATTCCAGTTTTGTTAGCTCCGTGATCGGCTTGGAAGAGTATAACTTCATCATCCTCGTTGTCACTTTCGCAAAGGGCTTGCTTTTCTCGGGGAGGCAAGCGCTTGTATTCTTCACGCTGTTGAACCAGGTATTCCTTGTGTTGCTCCATTCCATCTCCTAGGTCATCTAGACTGCTGACTACCTTTCCTTTCCAGAGAGGCCTTATCGAGAAGTGGTGGTAATCCAGGAAATTGCCATTGGTAAAGTTCTTGAGGTCGAACTGATCCAGAGTGGCCTCTAATTGTCTTTCTGAAGCGGCTTGTGAAGCTTTAAGGGCTTTGTCCCTGCGAGCCTTCCGAGTTTCATCTTCGTCCCAGAGGTGAGTTTCTTGCACAGCCAATTCCATGAGGGTTTTTCTTGCGAGGGTCAAGCATTCTCCGTACGTACGCATTGTCTCACTATTTTCTAAAACCGTCATCACATCCAACTCTCCAAATGGTAGAAATACTTGGATTATGTTCACGAAGGAGATTATAGTCGGACATTCCATTTGGCCTTCTCTAATCTCGACCACTAGAAAATATGCCCACATCTGGTTGATTAAACCGACAGGTGTGTTAAATTCAGCGATGTTCATGGTCTCATAAACTCGGTCGAGAGCCAATTCTATCAATGCCAGCAGTTCGTCGGTGGGTCCCTTGGATTCATTACCGTGATGGCTGTGATGGCTGGGAAGAAGATCAAATTCAAGCATATTGACACTCGAGTGGTCGTTCCTCCCTTTTGGGGCCTGATCTTTCTCGTCAGAATTGTATTTGTCAATGTTCCCGGGGTCGCTGCTGGAGGCATTTCCGAGGTCAATCTTGCATATAGTCAGGTGAGGAGCTTTGTTTCCTTTGTCAAGGCATTCGGACTTGGCTGCATTCTTAGCTATGACCCTGACTGACGGTATGGGCTGACTTCTACTAGTACGGACACTCGGGGATGAGGGGCCTTGAGCTCTTTTTGCGAGGGCCTCGTTTACTATGACCAGACAATCGTTAAGGGTGATTTCCCTATCGCAAAATCTGACAATAAGGATCGGGTCCTTGGTCTCGTCAGGGTATTTGGAGAAGATGATATTGACGAAGTCGTCGTCAGTTACGTGGTCGAAAGGGTTTTTGGTCATATAAACCATCTGCTTCCATTCTCCGAACAACAGTTTGTATAGGACGTTGAGCTTCACTATCTCCATTGTATTTGACCCTTCAACATAGGTGACTTCATCTGAACTTGAGCCATTCTCAAATCTGAGCATGTTCACATAAGAGTTTCCACGCTGGTTTGTTGCACCTTCTATGTCAGAGGGTTCTAATTCATCTTTGCTTGGTGGTTCGACCCAAACCAAAGGGCGTCGTGTACCCTGCTGTGAAGATGGTACCATGAGGAAAACATCGTGTCCTCTGATTGAGCAGAGGGGCTTGATAGGGAATTCCAGGTTTAATATTTCCTTCATGGATGCCATACATTCCTCGTAGGTGTGACTGTGACTGTGTCTGTTGACCTTTAACATGAAGATTTCTTCGTTAGGTTGGGCCGAGGGCTTTGCTTAAAGGATTCTCACGAACTTGTGGTCGGAGAGGGGAGGTGTATGTCCCTTTACCATCGATATTTCTAACGTTATTTCCATTCGGGATCCAAGTCTCAAAAGAGGCAGTTGAATCTTATAAACTTTATTGCTTCATGTAGTGCAGCCATGGGCGTCCTAGCAAAGTTGTGAATTCGGACGGGATATCCATTACTTGGAATTTTACCGGCACCATTTGAGCTTCGAACCAAAGTTCTAGAGTTACGGTTCCAAGGATGGGGCGGGACGTATTGTCATAAGCTTTGATGGTTCGGGAGGATGGGATCATGTGGCTTTCATTGATGCGTAATGCTCATATCATGCTGAGAGGAAGAACGTTAACGCACGATCCGTTGTCTACCAGAACTCCCGGAAGGGAGACGGTGTTGAGCCAAATGGTGATATGCAGTGCCTCATTATGTTCTGTAACCCCCCTCGGCAAGTCCTCGTCACAAAATGTGAGCGTACTGTTGTATAATCTGGGATCATACACTTGATTTCTTTTGGGAGAAGGGGAATCATCGAGCCAACCGTTTCCCGTCTTTCTTTTGAGAGGCAGAGGTCTTAGTGGTACTTCGGGCCTTGGGTTCTCATTCTCGAGATTCCAGTGAGGTTGCTTGTGGCGGTTGCCCTCCCTTGTTAACATATTGATCGAGTTTGACTGCTCGATTTGTTTTGCCTTTCCTCTGCTGACCCGAGCTCTAAAGCCGGACAAGTTGAAATTAGGCTTATCCTTCTTGGGACTGTGTTTCTCGCTGCTAGTCGGGTCACCGAGACTTAGGGCTTTCTTATATCCCGAGGCATGAACTTTGGTGTCCACAGTATTTCGGCTTTCCTCTTTTGTTGGTTTTGAAGCTATGCGGCTCGAAGAAAGGAAAGGGGAAGGCTTCCTGGAGTAGAGGACGTAATAATCAAATTTCCCCGAGGGTTCTCCGAGTGTACCCACACTAGTGTCTCCGGCCTCGAATATTTCTTTAAGCTTTTGTTGAGAAGAAGGTCTCTTTTTCTTTATGGGGGAGTCACCTCTTATCAGGTCTTGACACTCAGCGCCAAGGCATTTTGAGCATTCATACACATCATAAGTCCGGCGAGGGGTTGACTGGGAGAAGCGAAGGAATTGGCTCAACGACAATCGGCTTTGATTCCCATTTAATGGAGTTCACACTGTTGTTATTTGGGAAAGGATTCCCGACTGTGTTAGGGCCACGGGGACGTTCCAGCTTTCCGTCTTCTATAAGCTTCTGAATTTCATATTGCAGACCAATGCAATTATCAGTCATGTGCCCTTGATAATGATGGAAGGCACAATACTTGTTCACGTCAATGTTGGCCATGAGATTTCTTGGCTTGTAATTCTCCACAGGCTTGAGCAGACCTTCTTTGATCAATCCCTCTAATATTTTGCTTAGAGGCATGTCTAGCTTGTCAAAACGAAGGAAAGGTTGCCTCCCAAAAGAGTCATTGTTTCTTGGGCCTGTGTTCCCATAGTTCGACTGATGTCCCTGCTGGATGTGGTTGTCAGTGGAATCCTTTCCTTTGCCAGGAGCTGGTGCAGGGTTGGATGTAGTTGCTGCTCTATATCGGTAAGATGGAACTGTGCTTGGGGCCGGCTTTTCCTTCAGGTCTTTCTCGAATTGGGAACCCGCGTTGACCATGGCACGGAGATCGGGAAAGAAGTGGTGGCTGATTAACGTTCTTATGGATGGCCTTAAGCAAGACTTGAAGATTCTCATTTGTTCGTCTTTGGAAAGAGGTTCCATAATTTCAGAAAGCTTTCAGCTCCATCTTTTGTAGAATTCCCCGACACTTTCATCTGTCTTTTGCTCAGTGGTGATTAGGTCTTTTCACGACTTGTTTCCCATTCCAGATTGGAGCGGTATCGTTCGAGGAAGATGTCGTTGATCTGTCTTTTGACTCTTAGGAACCATCTTAGTGTTGAACTCTTAAGAGTATGCTGAAAATGGTCGGCCATTTGTTGGAGAGTGGCCCCTTTTGCTCTCATGCCGAGGACATAAGTGTCAATGAGGGTATGAGGGCATTCAGTTCCGTCAAATCTGTCAATCTCAGGCATTCTGAACTTAGCGGGAAGGGGTGTGACCTTTCCCGGATCGGTAGACTTGAGTGTTTCTTTCTTGGAATTTCCCATACTGCCTTTCATTTATTTCATTTGCTCGATCATCCAGGCCAGGGTTGGATCAATGGCATGCTTTGAGGCTCGGTGCCTGGTGCTTCGATTAGAGGGGCAGTGAGTGAAGGTGGCAGACTGGTAGAGGGAATTGCTCCTCGAAGGTCCCAAGTATAAACTTGTCCAAACCCCAGATTGGGGAAGTAGGCATTGTTCTACTGGCCACCCGGATATCGAGGGGAAGTTTCTCCCGCTCCCACAGGCAAGGTTGGCGGTGGCAGGCTTGAGATGTTTGGATATGCGGAAGCCTTTTCTAGGTTGAATCGGGGCTTTATCCCGTAATTCTGGGCTCGTATATGGGTAACGAGGTGAACCTGGGAGGATATGAAAGGCTATTTGGATCTTATTGGGAGGGTCTAGCACCGCGTTGATTGTATTGAGTGAAGGGGCAGAACCGGCTTGGCCTTGTGTTATAGGGGCACCTTAGGAAGCGACCACATGAAGTCTTGGTCGGCCATTTCCTTGGGTTGAAAGATTTCTGTAGTTCGACGGCGGAGGAACCTGGTTGAAAGTTTGGGGAGCTGATCAGGGAGGGTCGTCGTCCTCGATTAAATCGAAGGTACCATCTAACTGGGGAATAGCTGTTATGCCTCGCTCATTCAGGATCTGTATCATGAAGTTCTGCTCAACTGAGAATTTACTGATAAGTTAAGTTCTCGGTTGTTTGGTCGCCGAAGTTGGTGGTCGCCGAAGTTGGTGGTCGCCGGAGTTGGTCATGTTCTTAGTAGTTTAGTTGACAACTGAGAACATACTGATAAGTTAAGTTCTCAGTTGTTTGATCGTCGGAGAGGTCGCCGGAGTTGGTGGTCCCCGGAGTTGGTGGTCCCCGGAGTTGTTCGTGTTTTTAGTAGTTTAGTTGACAACTGAGAACTTACTGATAAGTTAAGTTCTCAATTGTTTGGTCGCCGGAGTTGGTGGTCGCTGAGGTTAATTGTGTTCTTAGTAGTTTAGTTGACAGCTGAGAACTTACTGATAAGTTAAGTTCTCAGTTGTTTGGTCGCCGGAGTTGGTCATGTTCTTAGTAGTTTAGTTGACAACTGAGAACATACTGATAAGTTAAGTTCTCAGTTGTTTGGTCGTCGGAGAGGTCGCCGGAGTTGGTGGTTGCCGGAGTTGATTGTGTTCTTAGTAGTTTAGTTGACAACTGAGAACTTACTAATAAGTTATATTGGGACGGAGTTTTAATCTCCCTTAGTTTTAGATAAATCATCCATACAATTTCCAATAAAATATTTTAGTTGTTTGCACCATGTGTTTTGGAGCAATTCATGAATGGTTTCGTTTTTAACATTGAGGTTTCATTCAGGACTCAGTCAAGTAGTTTTACATCTTGCGCTACTGTAGTGTCTATCACATGGTACGATGCTCATGTTTGCTTGAGGATTTGTGATGGCATTTGAAGATGCTATAGCAAAGAAGCCGGTCAAGGAAATCAACTTGTTTTGGATCTCTGCTTATGGATTTGGAACAATTTTTTTTAGATAGCCCTAGTTTAGGGGAATACTTTCAATGGTTTTTTTCTATGGAGATGACATTCTTATTTCAGACTCATATATAAGATTTGGATCTTTAACGGATGTGTTTCTCTTTTTCATTTGAATGGTACTTATTCTTTAATCGAATGTGGGTACCCATTTTTACTTTGAGGTTCTTATGCAAGAAGAGTGTTGAAGTTGGCAGGCAAAACAAACGGTCTATATTCGACTTAAGGATTTACGAAGTGCCCTCATTTGGTTCCCTTAGGTAAGTTTTGTTTGATTTGATTAGATTAGAAAATGTTAACTGAGTTACCAATATTAAGAGTCAGTATAGTATATTTTGATAATGCAGAACCATAGTGCAGTAAGATTCACTTGTGGAGTCTTCCTGTCTTCAAGAAGGTTAGTAGCTTCTGTTTTGCTCTGTTCTTTAACTTATTTTTTCATTTTGGTACAGCACCATGGTTTGCTAAAGTATTGTTCCTCAATGTTTGGCTTGATTCTTTTGTGCAGTAATAGTAATATTAAGAATCAGCATTCATGCTTCTAGTTCATCTTGCATCGCTCTTCTTCTAGTTAAACAACCACAAAAACAAGTATTCATAAGTTAAAGTAATTTACATATATGTTTCATCGGTAATAAGCAAGGAAACTTCAGTTTTTAACAGAGAGCTTTACAAGCTAAGTTCAAGTCACCAACCAATTAGGCAATCTTTCTAGAGCAGGGCAATCAACATTTCAATATATGCAGTATGTTTTAAGTTCCTAATTGTTTTTTATTTCCCAATATAAATAATATAAGTTTCTTCTTCACCTCTGTAAGCTAAGTTAAAGTCACCAACCAATTAGGCAATCTTTCTAGAGCATCACGTACCAATATTCATCACCGAGGCCCTCCAATCTCCTCTTATGGGCATCACCAAGCACACCACTGATTGCTATTAAGGTTTCTGACAATCTATCGAGATCCTCTTCAAGCTCCCCTTTTGAGGGAACTTGTCCTAAAATCCCCAATATCAATGAATGATTAAGTTATTTCATAAAGATCATAGCACAAGTTTAACAGAGTTAAAACGGCTCTTCTTTTTAAGAAAATCTTTTGCGCTTGCTTCTTTTATTTTCTTTTTTTTTTTACTTACCAAGGCTTTCACTGCCCGCTAGTTAGTTTACACAAAGATTTCACTGGGTGGTTTGTTTTTCTTTAGGTTGTGTGTATTGTTGCACTGCTCAGAAAAATATTCAGAGATATATGAGGGGGGGGGGAGACATGCTCTATCTAAGCTTCTGTGCATCTTAAACTAACCATCTTTCAGATTTTTAAGGGGGATATGGTCCCGATTTAATGTCTGAACACATTTATTTATTTTTTCTGAACACATTCATCTATATACAACAACAAATATGCATTCAAATGTTAACATTGTCACCTCGTGGTCGGGTATCATGAAAGGAAGTTGAGTAAAGGCTTCAATGAGACTGTACACATCTCATTGCATTCAAGCTATGTACGGCAAATATTGTTACTGTACTTCAAGAAAGCTTGCTTGTTGCAGGTAAATATTAGTATTACGTAATCCTACATGACATCATATATATGTAGCATTTATATTTATCCTTATTAGTAATCTAGAAGTAAATTAAGTGGCCTAAGACAATGAAAACTACTCCCTCCGTCCCACTCCAAGTGTCACTTTTTACCCAAAATGGCATCCCGTTTAAAGCGTCACCTTTCCTAAAAAGGAAATGTTTTATTAATATTCTATTATTCCATCCACTATTCCCTCCACTAATTCTCTCTCCTCTACACTCACAACACTTTTTAAATTCACTATTTCCTCCGCTAATTCTCTCTCCTATTTTCAAATTACACTCACGACATTTTTTCTTCCCCCTTTTTTCCTTAATTTGCATGCCACCCCTAAAAGGGTGACGCTCTTGGTGGGACGGAGGGAGTATGTAGTAAAGTACTCCCTCCGTCCATTTAGTAGGTTCACGGTTACTGTTTACACGTTTATTAAGGAGGGAGTATTATATTGAAAGTGTTGTGAGTGTGAAAGTAACATAGGAGAGAGAATGAGGGGAGGGAATAGTAAATTATAATGGTGTTGTGAGTATTAAAATAATGTAGGAGAGAGAATGTGTAGAGAATAGTAAATTATAGTGAGGGAGGGTTAATATTTTAATAATATAAAGTTTCCATTTTAGGAAAGAAACAAAGTGTGAACCATGTAAATGGACGCCCAAAATAGAAAGTGTGAACCATGTAAATGGACGGAGGGAGTATATCCTTACAGATGTTTTGTCGTACGTACGTGCTGAGTCTGAGTCCTACGCCAACCGCAATGACCCTGCAAAAATTTAAACAAAGTGCAATGAATTTTAATTACTGTTGATCGAGAAGGTACAGCATAAGTAGACAAACAAAAACTTTTTCTGAAATGACCCTATCTCGATGAATTTCAAAAATCATATGAATTTCAAAAATCATAAACATGACACGCATTCATCCTTGCAATCAATTATACCCCACACCCATCCAACAGTCCAAGCATATTCTAAAATCATTTTCTGAAATCCATATGATAAGTAAACTTGGAAAAAAAAATCATTTCAAATTAGGGAATTTAATAGCTTTTAAGCATCTTCACCAAATATCTACGATTTTCTGCGGACACAAAGGTGCATGGCAATGGAACACGGCAAGAGGACAATACAAGTCCATTAAAAGGTTTTTATAACAAGTTTCAATCTACCAACCTTACACATATCTTGACATCATAGCAAATCAAATGTTAATGTATCAGGTTGCCAAAGTCACAGGATAATATATGAATCACATGGTTCATACATACATACATACATACCCAAACTTAACTGAGATAAAAGCTTTGATCAAGGCAAGAATTATGATGTTTGAATTTCAAACATTTAGTATAGTTAGGTATCTACAAATATTATTATTAATATTTTTTAAGAAAAATTAATATTATAATTAAGTAATATATATATATACTAGTACTAACCCCTGTGCGGACCGCACAGGTCAGTACCCCACCTCATACCCCCACCCCCCCCATCAAATACTATCTTTCTCATAATCTCAAACCACTCTATAACTCACCATCAACTATCTATTCCCTTCTTTCGAGACATTTGTCGGCCAAAGTAGTGAGTAAATGAAGAGAGAAAAATGGCGGTCACTTTTGCGTGCGGCCTTGAGATGATTCCTATGGTATAGCTACAATATTCTATAATGATAGAAAACTGTATGTGCTCTATATAGGAAATACTCCATTTGTTTCAAAATAAATGTCCAAAATTATTTATTTTTAGTAAGAGCAAATTTAGACTTTCATCTTGAAATCTTGAGACAAAGTGAGTACCATACATAAAGCATATTCTCTAACACAATGTAACCATTTTATCTGCACCCACCCTATCAATTGCCAAGCCCCCACCTACTACCATAAAAAAAAAAGCAATTATGTTATCAAATTGACATGTATAGATAGATTTAACAATACACTTCTATCAAAAAAATTATACTCCCTCCGTCCCAATAAGAGCTGCCCAATTTTTGGGTTGCACGCAAATTAAGAAAATGAGGGGGAAGTAAAAATGTTGTGAGTGTAATTTGAAAATAGGAGAGAGAATGAGTGGAGGAAATAGTAAATTATAATAGTGTTGTGAGTATTAAAATAATGTAGGAGAGAGAATGAGTGGAGGGAATAGTAAAAATTCTTTTGCCAAAAAAGGAAAGTGGAAGCTATTAACGGGACACCCAAAATGGCAAAATGGGAAGCTACTATTGGGACGGAGGGAGTACATACTATTTTTTTGATCTCAAAATATAATAGGTACCTTTATTCAAAAAATTGATAACTCCATCTTTTCACTTGAATAATATGACGTCATGAGCATCTCTTCGTGAAAGAAATACGAAAATGGCAACACTGACTATAAGGGGCAGGTGTTTTCGGCCAAAACCACATGGCAGACCTCAGTTTTATAGGGGGATGCCTTATGACAGGACGCAACTTAATTAAACCGGACAAACTTATAACTATCACCATAGGGGAACACCCCTCAGTCTACTACCACTTATTGTGGAGCTCCATTTTCGGCACTCCTTAGTTGTAGACTTGTAACTCCAAAGCTTCCTTTGCAATCATACCGCGGGAAACGTCAAAATACAATTAACCAATATTAAGACTATAAGTGAAATATACAAACCCATCCTTAGAGTACGGAAAAATATTAAATTTGTTAATGAATCCTATGTACTAATGTTATGAAACATTCACTTACATGACCATGTTTATTAGGTGTTCGAAGTACTCAAGCATTCCTAATTTATCCCCACTGCAACCCCCCTCTCTTACTACAAAACAAAGGGAAACAACAATCCAGGAGCAACAAATTTATCAATATTCACTAAAGTGGACGAAACTATATAAGTTTTGACTTACGAAATACTCCAAGCAAACTCTAATTCAACGAAAGAAAAAACTCAAACAGAAAGAGATACAGTAGTAGTGCCACTTGGTTCAAAAGTGTGAAAATGAGGTGACTTGAAATATAAAGTAAGTTGAAGCTCCTCGTCGTATCTTCTAACTCACAGAGTATAATCCAACCATGTTTCTAGTCCTTTACTGTTAAAAAAATTGAAACTTCGCATTTTAACTGTTAGAGACATGATCATAATCAACACGATCAAAGAAAAAATCTGACAAAATTAATTACTCTATGTCTCAGTGCCCCGATGTTTTTAATGAAAGTGTCTTACATAGAAGTCCAACATTTATTTAGGGAAAGACATAAAAAGAAAGTGATTTATTATGGGACGGAGAGTGCATAATTTACTAAGTGAACAATATTGCAACATCACCTTGTTACAAATCCCTAAGAAGTCAAAAATGAACCCTCAAAAGCACATAAAAACTGAGCAAAAATTCTTTTAGAACCAAAGAAGCATCAATTTGCAAAACAAAACAAAAGAAACATTGAAAAGAGTACATATAATAGCGAGAAGAACACCCTCTCAATAATTTGCATAATTTGGTACCTTGGCCATGGACAATGATGTAGATGGAAGGCTACATCTAAAGTCTAATTATCTAAAAAATGTTAACAACAAATGGAACGCATAGACAATAATTGAAGCCCTTAATCAAATCATATGTGTGAATAAATGGATAGAATTATAGCTTACCTTTAATTAAGGAGAGCCCAATTTTGTTCCGAGCGAAAAAATCGTCAACAAAATACCAAAAAGAAAAAAAAAAGAAAAAGTCTATCTTACATTGAGAACGCAAGAACTCCTTTGAGTCTTGATAAGCACATGAAGTGTTTGCCATAGCTAGCATGATAAAGAAACTCAACAGAATATAATAACTTTAAGCTAAATGAAAAATGTGGCGTTTCACTCCAAAAGTAAAAATTAAGGATATTTTTTAAATCTAATATTTTCACTTCTAACTGAAATAGCTTTATATTTTAAAAGCAACGGTGTGACACCTGAAAACGTAAAGGTAATGCACAACAAATACATCAAAAAGAGGTTCACAAACACCTGCAATTAATTTGGTCTGATTTGCTTCCTCCAACATTGAATGCAAAAATACAATATCCATTCTTTCTTTCTTCAGCTTTAGCCTCATAATATCATCCAAGTATTATGTTCACTCTTAGAGCTTTTCAGTAATGAGTAATGATTTGAAAACAAAAAAAAAAGTCACAAACAATTGTTCAACCCTATTGGTAGTAGTTATGCACCAACAATAACTGGACTCCCAGTGATTTTGTGACCAAGTTAATGTAACTTTATTGAGCCCGTAGGCATATAGTATAGCTTCTTTACGATATAAGTATATTATCTCAATGACCTAGATCTTTGTAGTTCAAACCAAATAAACACCTACACGATCCCTACCCAAGCATTATGTCCCTTCCTTTCATTACATATACACACAAATACCAGCAGCCTCTCATTACACACATACACTTTGCCTCACTTTCCTCTTATCACAAATGCATACACAAATAAATATTTCCCAAGTTCAAGTTCTACTGAAATGATAGAATTATTCGTCATATTGAACTACCAGGTAATTTGATCTAAGCAATCTCCAAGGCTAAGAGGAAATATCGAAAACCATTTTGGCTACATTAAGTTAGTAAGGTGACAAATAGGATGGAGTAACCGAAAGAGACTGCACAATCTTAGAGAGAAAATCAATAAGAAAATGTCTCAATTTCAGAAACTTGCAAACAAAAGAGCAAAATGCCAGGAAACAAATTAATCATAGAAGGGTAACATGAGTTGTCAAAGGAAATGTTAGTTCTTTAAACAAATGATTAAAGATGCAGAAAAGGGTTCAGATTCCATGATGGACTCCATCGGCAAAACTAAATACAGCGGGGTGAAACAAAAATATTAGGTAGAGTGAGAAAGTCTTTGAATTTTTCTTCTTCCACCGATCAATCTCATAAGTAGCATCCTCTATCAGTGAATTAAGTTCTCTTTCTCTTATCTCAATCTGTTGTCAAGCATAAACTACACAAAAAGTCAGAAGCAGATTGAAAAATCATAGAGATGACGCAGAGGCAAGAGAGTCAATGAGTAGAGTTGTAGAGATCTTTTTTAGGTCAGGTAAACACACAAACAGGTAGAGTGCACTATCTCTTTAACACTCAATTTCTGGAAACAACAGTGATCAACCTAGGCCAAAAATCTCAACAATTGAATCAGAATATGGAAACACCAAAAGAGAGATAATGTACCTTAGAAATCATGCTTTCATACTTATATACTCCCTCCGTCCCGCTAGTAACCGCACTGTTACTGTTTGCGCGGGGATTAAGGAAAAAAATAATAATATAAATGTTGTGAGTGTAAAAGTAAAATAGGAGAGAGAATGAGTGGAGGGAATAGTAAAGATTCTTTGCCATTTTAGGAAGTGTGCGGTTTGTAATGGGACGCCCAAAATAGAAAATGTGTGGTTTGTAGCGGGACAGAGGGAGTAGATATTAAATTCATTAAATTTCAGGTTCATATCTTCAAAGCAATTTACATATATTTAATACTTTTAAGCTTATAAGGACCGAATTTAAGAAACAAAGAAAGAAATGCATGACCTTTGCTAACAAAATATTTTTTTAAGGAACAAATAAAAGGTTGTAGAATCAAATTTGATTGCAGCGGCATTGCTGCAGTTGTAGTATCCGTCTGCGTGCATCGAACTTTCGCATGTAACCTCTCACAAACGCTTTTAATTCCCTCAAAGTTTACCTTGCCTACCGTCGTCAATGCACATATGGTCAGATTAGTGAAATTAAAGGTATAATTGATT
Organism: Adenophora triphylla var. japonica; assembly: GCA_022495995.1. Taxonomy (NCBI): domain Eukaryota; kingdom Viridiplantae; phylum Streptophyta; class Magnoliopsida; order Asterales; family Campanulaceae; genus Adenophora; species Adenophora triphylla. The sequence continues at coordinate 185,146 of JAFEMH010003837.1, forward strand.
GATTAAACATTATATCGACCGTAATAACCGAGAGAATGGTATGAAGAGGAAGCCATTACCGAGAAGGGGGAGGAGAGCGGTGGGAGAAACAAAAGAGATACATAGAGAGGGGAGTTGAGGGGGAAACTGTGGGCATTCTCGCGCAGACTTGGGAGGAGATGGAAGAGCGAAGGTGAGAGGGGGCGTATCTGAAGAACTCGAAGGTCTGATGGCCTCTTCCAGTGTTGCTGAGTTTGGCGGAAAAGAAAGACCGCGGTAGGTTGGGTTTACGAAACCCCTTGGAACCCAACTGTCATGAACTGCCGGTGGATATGGGAATCAATCATGGCCCTTCTTTGTCTTTTCCCATACTAAATCTCAGCCACTCTTTGTGTGACGGTTAAAACCCACGAGTATTGTAATATAGATATACTCCCTCCGTCCCGGAACAATCTTCACACTTTCCCTTTTGGGCGTCCCAAAACTTACTTCACACATTTAAAACTTACCTAAAATGGAAAGGAATCTTTACTATTCCCTCCACTCATTCTCTCTCCTACATTATTTTAATACTCACAACACCATTATAATTTACTATTCTCTCCACTCATTCTCTCTCCTATTTTATTTTCACACTCACAACACTTTCAATATAATACTCCCTCCTTAAAACCAGTGCAAACAGTGTTTGTGAACATTGTTCCGGGACGGAGGGAGTTTATATCATGATGAATTTCAAAAATACTAACAAGACAGGTAAAATCGTTTTCTGAAATCCTATGATAATTATACATGATAAAAAAAAAAAAAAAAAAAAAAGCCTGTCAAACCATCTGCTACATGCAATGTTCAAGCCTTGAAGCTTACTAACATTAACCATCTTTCAGATTTTTAAGGGGGATATGGTCCCGATTTAATGTAGCATTTATATTTATCCTTATTAGTAATCTAGAAGTAAATTAAGTGGCCTAAGACAATGAAAATTATGTAGTAAAGTATATCCTTACAGATGTTTTGTCGTACGTACGTGCTGAGTCTGAGTCCTACGCCAACAGCAATGACCCTGCAAAAATTTAAACAAAGTGCAATGAATTTTAATTATTGCTGATCGAGAAGGTACAACATAAGTAGACATAAACAAAAATCTTTTTCTGAAATGACCCTATCTCGATGAATTTCAAAAATCATAAACAAGACAGGCATTCATCCTTGCAATCAATTATATACCCCACACCCATCCAACAGTCCAAATCTTTTTCTAAAATCATTTTCGGAAATCCATATGATAAGTAAACATGGAAAAAAAATCATTTCAAATTAGGGAATTTAACAGCTTTTAAGCATCTTCACCAAATATCTACGATTTTCTGCGGACACAAAGGTGCATGGCAATGGAACACGGCAAGAGGACAGTACAAGTCCATTAAAAGGTTTTTATAACAAGTTTCAATCTACCAACCTTACACATATCTTGACATCATAGCAAATCAAATGTTAATGTATCAGGTTGCCAAACTCACATGGTAATATATGAATCACATGGTTCATACATACATACATACATACCCAAACTTAACTGAGATAAAAGCTTTGATCAAGGCAAGAATTATGATGTTTGAATTTCAAACATTTAGGATAGTTAGGTATCTACAAATATTATTATTAATATTTTTTAAGAAAAATTAATATTATAATTAAGTAATATATATATATATATATATATATATATATATATATATATATATATATATATATATATATATACTTATATATCATGATGAATTTCAAAAATACTAACAAGACAGGTAAAATCATTTTCTGAAATCCATATGATAATTATACATGATAAAAAAATAAAAAAATGCCTGTCAGACCATCAGCTACATGCAATGTTCAAGCCTTGAAGCTTACTAACATTAACAATTTGAAAATAGACCCAATTTGAAAATTTGGAATACCAACAGAAGAAAGCATAGCCAAAAGATAAAGAGGGAGTAAAGAACAATATTTCAATTTGGGCACATCAATAAAAAAAAGCAGCAATTAACTTGAATTAAAATTTCAACTAGAAATTGAAACCCTAAAATTAGCTCACAATTTAACTAACCCCTGTTCCATTAACAAAAAGTACCCGTTACACCACTACTGAAAGATTTGCAAGTAATAGAGACTTTCATGAAACCCACATTTGCCGAAAAGTTAATCTCAAAACAAAATCAAAATCAAAATCAAAATCGACAACACACAAATTAATGTTAACCTTGCAAGAGAGAGAGAGAGAGAGAGAGAGCAAAGGATGAACAAGTTACCTGATCTGATGAACAAACACTCCCAAGCAAGTCAATTGTCACTATGCAAAATCAAAAAGCAGTAAAAACTTATAACTTATACTCCTATAAGCGATTGAATTGGGAAGGGAGGTGAGGCGAGGTGAGGTGATTTCTAGGAAGAACTCATCTGAAAACGACAATCATGCTATTTTCACTTGGGCGCCGAGAAACCAGCCAAATATGACCTGTTTTATTTGAGAAACCAACTGCAAATATTTCAAATTAAAATAAATAAATAAATAAATAAAACGTGTTTTATTTGAGAAACCAGCCAAATATGTTTATGGGGGTAAGACAAAGGAAGCTTCGCTTTCAACAAAAAAAAAAATGTAATACTGAGTTAAAAAATTAATTACATCATTTTGTACATAGGTTTATTATACATTTGATCATATAAAAAAATGTAATACCGAGTTAAAAAAATTAATTATGTGTGACACCGTACGGAAACGATAGATTCGTGATTAGCGCACTAATCACAAGAGTTCTCGAAGAACCCTAGAACACAATAAACTGGAATCCACCAGAAAATAAAGAGAAAACTCTTCAAATTATCATTCAAAAAACTCCTTTTCGGATTACACCACTAGGCCTATTTTATAATGCCCATAAAACTTGAAAAACAATCCTAAACCTTCTAGAATTACTCCCAACATATATGGTAACTAAATAGGACTCAAAAACTAGTAAATCTCCTCAAAATCTACTCTAAAATCATCTCTAATCAACCTATTAAAATTAATGACGAAAATAAGAATTAAAATATAAACTAAAACAAATTAAATCCTAAGATATTAATTAATGAAATTAAAATAGCAGCAAAACGGCAAAATGGAAACAACTTGGTCCGTCAATGAGGCGCCCGCCCGAGGGAAGTGATGCGGCCGCCTGAGCTCCAGAGCCTTGGCTGCTTGTTGACGTCCAGCCGAGGCGCCCGCATGGTAACACCCATACGCTCGCCTGGGCTGTAGAATCCCGACCTCAGTTCCTCCTACAGCAGTCACCCACTCTTCAAAAGATCTCGACCCCGAGTTCTCGTCCGATATTTGGCAAGATCCGCCCCAGGAGAACAAATACTTTGAATAAATCAATGCTCTCCTCGTCCTCGGAAAGAAAAAAATTACCTTTCCGTCCCAATGAAACAAGTATTTGGAATAAATTTGTTCCTTAAGCCCAAACCAACGTAATTTGTGTTCTTCCAAAAATAAAAATATACTAGCAATGTTAGCACTCATCCGTCGATCGTCCGTCCCATCTTCCTCGGGGTCAACAATAAATAAAAAAATAGCGTCCTCCATGGAACCTTCTACAAACTCCCAATTAATTCTTTCTTTCTCCCGCCCATCAAGAATTCCCAAATCTTCAACAAAGATTGATGGTGTAGACCAAGTAATACCACTCACATCTTCATTCAGGGGCTCAACTAGGGCTTGATCATGGACCATAATATTTACAGGAGGCTCAACATTCTTGTCCTCTATCTTTTCCTCAACTGTAACATTTTGTTCTTCAGTAACAGGAGTCTCAATATTCTTATCCTCGGCTTCAGCCAAAGGAGCTGCTGGACTAGGTGCCTCATCAGTAAGTTTTGGCTCTTCGAGTTGAGATGGCCCAATTTCCTTGTCCTCAAACTTCTCTACTGGTTCAGCCAAGGGAGCTGCTGGTATAACTGAGTTATAAACTTTTGAAATTTCTTCCACATCAGGCTCCTTTGCTTCTTGACTGATTGTTTCTAGTTCAGCAATCACATCAGCTTTCTTTACTTCCTCACTTGCAAGTGATTCAACTGGCGTATCCTCAACTGTTTTACTTCATCTCGATTTTTCACCCTTCTAGGGCGACGAACCGGTTCAACCTCCCTGTCTCTTTCGCCCCTACGATGTCGATTAGCACGAACGTTGTGACCTTGTTGAGCAGCCATGAACGTCGCCACCCGTGTTGTCAACGTAGCAATAGCGGTGGTTAGTCCCTCGATATCTGCCCTTGTTACTTGATCCCCCGTAACGAATCAGTGATGAAAGACAGGATAAAGCCTGCTCTGATACCAACTGACGCAGCACGGACGTGATAGATTCGTGATTAGTGCACTAATCATAAGAGTTCTCAAGCGAAGAACCCTAAAACACAAGAAACTGGAATCCACCAGAAAAGAGATAAAACCCTTGAATTAAAATGATCAAAAACTGTCTTTAAACATGACTCCAAATTGTTTAAATAATTTCCCAAACCCTAAGACAGAATAATAAATCAATTACCAAAATAACCCCAAGCTGTAAAGTCAAACAAAGGTAAAACGGAAACAAAAAAGAAATTAGGAAACAGTGTCGTCGTCGAGAGGCTGGCGCCTAGTCCAAGCTTAGGCGGACGCCTGGGAGGCAGGCGAAATACTCTTCATCGAAACAAGGCGAGGTGGGCGCATGGGCATGGCTAGGGCGGTAGAAGGAATCTCCGTATTCGACCCAAACTCAGGCGGGCGCATGGTCCTGGATGAGGCGGTCGCAGGGGCGACAGCAAGAAGCCTCGTTGTTGAGCTAGATTGAGGCGCATGCCTGGGAGGAATTGGGGCGGCCGCCTGGTCCTCAGCGGCTGAATCGTCTCCTGCATCAATGTGTATTCATTATTGGTTGCTGGTGTGATCATATCAGATGTTGCATCAACTGTTGCAACTTCTGATGTAATCAAATCAGAAGTTGCAAAAGTTGATTGGGAAGAGGAGTTTGAGACTGTTGTGATTTAGATGGGAGGTCAGGATGTGTTAGGAGTTGTATGAAGTGGTATAAAGTTGGTGTGGTAGGGTGAGAGACAATAGGTCTCGACAATTGGATTGTGACGAGGGTGGTAGCCATAATAAGAGGCTAAGGGTGGTGGCGCGTTGGGACGAATTAAAGTAGTACAAGGAAAGAGAAGGTGGGACAGTTGATGAGAAGGAAAAAAAGATAGGGTTTCGGCTATTAGGTAGTGTCAAGGGTGGTTTTGTTTGGGTGTAGGTGATGGTAGACTTATGGCGACAATTAAGGTTTCACCGAGAAGGTGGAGAGGGGTTTCAGCTTATTTTAGGGTTTTGTGCCGATGGTTTTAAGAATAATATAATTGTAACGACCCTAACCCTAGGCACTAGTTTTAGTATAATATTATATGTTTTACTATTAATGATGATATTATGTGTTCATTTTATCTGTAATTTATTATATTAGGATAAAATGATAAGGAAATAAATAATGTTCTAAAGTAAAAATAAGAATAGAAAATAAATAAAGTAATAGATTGGAGTGGTGATAAAATGAGCAAATAAAATGTTTGGATTGGGAGGAATTATTTTAAATAAGTGAAAGAATTGTGTGGTGGAAGTATGGTGTGGGAAGGGGGCCTTTTCCCTAAATTACTCCCCATCCTTCCCACAAAGTCAACACCATACTCCCACACCCTCCTCCCTCCATCCGCCCCCTTCTTCATCCTCTTCACTCAACTTCTTCCTCCCTCATTCATTCACTCTTCTTCCTCCTTCTTCATTTTCTTCATACTCCCTCTTCACTATCTAAAGCCATGGAAGCTCTCAAACCCTATTATTGAAGCTAAGCCATTCTTCATCAAATTCAAGTCTAAGAGTAGTTTTGGAGTTGGATCACCTAGAGAAATCAATCAAGCTTTGAAGATCATCTTTCATCCTAAAATCCTAAGGTGAGTTGTTATGACCTCCTTTCATCTATGTGCTCATAATCTATCTATTGTTGTTCTTGGTGTTGTGATTGTTATTATATGCTTTGGAAATCTTCTTGGAGTTAGAAAATGGATTAATGACTTAAAAAGATAGTGGTTCATGGGAGTTGATTTAGATTTTTAAGGAATGGATGGAATTTGAAATTGTTGAAGTTAGGGTTCAATGAAGATGAGTTAAAAGGGTTGAAATGGGTAGAAATAGTAGTGATAAATAATCTAGGGTTACTTGGTTTTGGAGTTTACATGTTTGTTTGGGATTTGGTGAAATGAAGGTGTTCTTGGGTGTTCTTGAATAATCAATGGTAGAGGGAAGGAAGAACTAGGGTTAAAGGGGTTAAAAACCTAAGTTTGGGCTGGCAGAGGCTTGGGCGGTCGCCTGGGCTGAGCGGCCGCCCATGCCTGGCGTAAACTCACATTTCCTTGAAAACCCTCTTGGGCGGTCGCCCAAGAGGTTTGGGCGGTCGCCCAAGACCCCAGAAATCCTAACTTCAACCCGAACCATTCGTTTAGCAATCTTGTGATGGTCATAACTTAATCATATTAAATCGGAATTGGATGGTTCTTGGGTCTAAATTGGGTGTTTTTCTGAGTACTTTCTGAATGTGATGGTTTCATAGCTAAAGAAGTTATCCTTATGTCCCAAAAATCTGATTTGGTTACAGCAGGTAGTATTGTACGTTAGAAGTTGAGTGGAAATTGAATAAATCATAGTTAATTCATACGGACTCGAAATTGGATGGTTCAAGAGTCCAAATTGAGTAATTTTAGGTGATCTCTCAAATGGAATTGGTTTTATAAACTAAATATGTAATGATCATTTCCAGATATTCTATTTTACCATGTGACTATATTGTTTATCCCCTTTGTGGATTATTTGGCAAGTGTTATGTGGCTCCCCAAGTGTGGAATATTTGACAAGTTGTTATGTTATCCCAATGTGTGGATATGTTTACTATGTAGTTGTATGGTTATTCCATTTGTGAATTTATTTGTTATCATTCATATTTGTTGATGATACTATGCATAGTGTATTACTTAAATGTTGCATTATGGCATTGATTGGCATGAGTATACATTACCATGTTGTTATATTACTATCCCGGTTTGTGGATTTATCTCAAGTATCTATCATGTGCTTGAGCGTGTTTATGTTCGGGTGGGTATGATGGATGCCAATCAATTATGGATTTGTTCTATAAGTGATTGAAGGTACATCATACCGGGTGACCCTTCCCACTCCGTGGCCACTGGGGGCCGGGCTGTGCTACTGCTGTATTGACCCAAAAGGCTTTACAGACCTGTTGCGATCGTTGTAAGGAGGGACGATATTATTTTTGGATATTCTAATATAGGTATCCTTTCTTATATGGATGGTCTGGGGTATGAGTCCTATAAGAGGTGAATGTGCTGGAGGCAATTCACCAAAGAGTGGAGTTTTACTCCCACGTTGTACGACTTATTGTTCAGACGGGAAAAGGTAAAATGAGGTAACGTAAGGTGTTTACCGCTTTCATAATGTGTTATGTGCTACCATGCTATGTGTTGCACTTTGTTTGGCATCTTGCTGCATATCATAATAGCTCATTGAGATTTATTCTCACCCCTCTCCCTTTACTGTTTTAGATTCCGAGACAGGTGACCCGAACCAAATGAGGCCGAGGGATATCATTGTGGACTTGTACTTTTGGGGCTTGTCAGGTTAAGTTAGAAGTTGGCTATTAGGAGTATTTATTAAGTATTCCACTTTTATAATTTGTATGGACAACACTTTTACTAAACAATGTTATTCAGGGTTTTGTGTAATTAATCAGATTTCGGTTCATTAAAGTTGTAGTTGGATTTCCTTTAAGTAAGGATATTATTAATTGATTTTTATTTGGAAGTTTGAAAAGTGGTATTCTTTTAAAGGCAAATAAATGTTTTAAAAACCAAGATGGATTTTCTTAGTTTGAGCTCCCTTAGCTCGGGACACGTGTTAGGTCCCGGGTTGGGGTGCTCACAGTTGGTATCAGAGCCTGGTTTAGAGGTCAAGGGTAGATGTCTAGACTAAGTGGGAATGTGTGGAAATTGACGCCGAGTGTTTTATGCAGGAGTCCGTTCTAATGGCCGGAAGCAAGGATGATCAGCGGAAAGTTCTGGGAATTGAAGAAGATTTGGGTATAGGTGGAATTCAGGATGAAGAGATGATGAAATTATTCAGGAAGTTTGTACAGGATATGGAGACTAGAGGATCAGTTCCGAATCAGCCTGAGGAGTGTCAAAGTGATGGATGGGAAAGGTTTGTGAAGATGAATCCATCGAGTTTTAATGGATATCCAGAATCCGTTAAAAGGCGAGAAAATTGGTTAGCGTAAATGAATAAGATTTTCGAGGTTATAGAAAGTCGCAACGAAGAGAAAGTTAGGTATGCCGCTTTCAAGCTTGAAGGTTCAAATTGATCGGTGGTGGCGAAGTTGAAGGAAAGTTGGGAGCGGGATCATACGCCCCGTATTTGGGATAAGTTCACCTCGCAGTTCGAGGACTATTTTATTTCAATGGTTACAAGGGATAAGAAGGAGATTGAATTCTTAAGACTAAAACAAGGGAACATGACGGTGAATCGCATTCGGTCCGGTTTGAGGAATTAGCTAAGTGTTGCCCTCATTTGGCATCGCATGAAGTGAAAAGGGTTCAGAAGTTTGTCACAGGGTTGAGGAGGGAGTTTAGGAAAGAATTATGGATTGATAGTTTCATCAATTATCGACAAAGCTTAGATAGAGCATATAAGGTCGAGAAGGACATTGAGGAAAATAGTGGAAGGTCCGGAAGTGGGATTAGAAACAAGCCAAAGTATCTAGGACAAGGATCAAAAGTCATGAGAGGACAGCCCAAGTGCTTTAACTTCGTGAAGTTTGAGAGAGGAACTTATGGTAGCTTCTTGCCTAGGCCAAAACCCAAACAAGATGGGATGATTTGTAAGTTTTGCAAGAAGGTTGGACATACCGAAGATCGGTGTTGGAGTAAGCAAGGGAAATGCTTGAAGTGTGGAGAGATGGGGCATTTTAGGAGGAATTGCCCAAGGTTTCGACAGGAGCGAGCTTCAGCGGCAGCCAAGAAGTGGACGGCAAAGAGGTGGTACCAAAAGAGATAACAAAGGGGAACCGAAAGAGAGGGTCTGTGGTCGAGTGTGTGTTTCGGATCCAGGAGAGATGGATCCCTCCGAGGTCACTAGAGGTATATTTCCTGTCTCAAAAGTTAGGGGTCATATATTATAGATCATGTTGCATATCATTTATGTTTGGCATCACATTTTGCTTATATGTGACATACATCGTTGAGAATTTGTTGTATTGTTAGAGGATTCTGCTCTTATGAGAGAATACCTCGAACCTTCTTTGGTTTACCACGATGGTGATGTGGTTATGGCTGAGCATGTATTGCCAGTTGAATTGGTACGATTATTAAATTATGATTTTGAGATATATTTGACATGTATGGTTAAGTAATTGTTGTATAATGGTAGACTATCATAATAAGTGAGTCTCCTTTTTCCATGCCAAAATTGTTTATGATGGTGTTTGAGATAGGTAAACCTTAATGTGAAATTCTTGTTATATGTGGGTAATTAAGGTGAAACTTTTGAATTAAGGTGTGAAGAGTAATTGGTATATGCTAGACTTGCATAAGGAGTCTTTTCCAAAATTTTTATGTGCTAGTTGTGAGTAAATGGTAAATGTGCTCCCGTCGGTATGTTTCATGTGTTGGTTCTGAGTAGGATAAGCAGAGTTGTAATCCTTATTTTGATGGTTTTAGGGTGATTAGAATTGATGGTCCCTTTGGTAATTAAAGTTTCGGGAAGATCGTGAAAATAATTTGAGAGTTGGGTTAATGACTTCCTTGTGAGGAGTCCCTGTATGCAAAGTTCGGCTAGTATGAGTTGACTCGAGAGGATTTCAAATTTTTGGGGTTTTGTAGTCTTAAACTCGGATGTTACCATGGATCTTGTGAGGGTTGAGTCCGTGATCTTTGAGTTGGCAGGTGCTATCGAAGAGAATTAAGGAATTCTTAAGAATTGAAAAGTCGTTGCTTTGGTTGACCTTAAAGGACGTGTAAATAGAGTAGGATGTAAAAAGGATTAATCATGTTAATACAAATGGAGAATAGATTAGTTATAGATTCGGCCCTTACATTACCTTGGGGATGTGAAAACTTTGTGAAAATTTAAGTGTGTATTAAAGGAAGATCAGGGTGTAGTGTTATACGAAATGGGAAAGTGATAATGTGTGCTTTGAGGAATTTAACTAAGATAAGTGAGATTTTCTTATCCTCTACTCGGGAGTAGCTACACTTGTGTTGCGTTAATTAAATAGGAACCTTATCTTTGAAGCTTCCTTTGAGAGTTGTTACCGATCCTAAGAGTTGGAGGATGTAGTTAGTCGAAAGGAAGAGGTTTGAAGACTATCCAAATTCGGAAGAGTAGGTTGTGTTGTGTGACGGATTTTCCTTCGACTTGAGAAATTTAATTAACCTTAGCGGGTTTTTGCGTATAATAGCTATCATTCTAACATTGAGATGAAACCGTATTGAATCTTGGTTCAGAAGATATTATCGATCTCCAATTTATTGGGATGGAATTAGTAAAGTTAGGCCTAAGGTAATTTAGCGCCAAAGTTTGTTAATCCAATTGAAGTTCTAGAAAAGATTATGATTTGACTTATAGACCGACTTAGAGTAGCTTATTGAGCGTTGGAAGTTTTAAATGTAATGTCGTAATGTATTTGGTAACTTGAGTTGTAATACTTTTATTTAATTGTACTTTCTTGAGGTCGTGGAAATTCGGGTAGTAGTAATTGTATGGTATTCTTGGGGTGTTGCGTCGTAAAATCGTATTATTAATGAAATTAGAAATCTTGGGAAGAATCATAGAAGTGAAGAGACTAATTGAGAATTGAAGTCCTAGAGTACTCGGGTTATGGGAAGGTATAGTAGAGTCATGCCATTGAGAAATCTAATTGGGAATATTAAGTTAGAAATTGTGAAAAGGTAACCTTTGCTAGTTTGAACCTTAGGGTAAGTGACAATCAAATTCGGGACGAATTTTCTTTAAGGGGGAGTGAGTGTAACGACCCTAACCCTAGGCACTAGTTTTAGTATAATATTATATGTTTTACTATTAATGATGATATTATGTGTTCATTTTATCTGTAATTTATTATATTAGGATAAAATGATAAGGAAATAAATAATGTTCTAAAGTAAAAATAAGAATAGAAAATAAATAAAGTAATAGATTGGAGTGGTGATAAAATGAGCAAATAAAATGTTTGGATTGGGAGGAATTATTTTAAATAAGTGAAAGAATTGTGTGGTGGAAGTATGGTGTGGGAAGGGGGGCCTTTTCCCTAAATTACTCCCCATCCTTCCCACAAAGTCAACACCATACTCCCACACCCTCCTCCCTCCATCCGCCCCCCCCCCCTTCTTCATCCTCTTCACTCAACTTCTTCCTCCCTCATTCATTCACTCTTCTTCCTCCTTCTTCATTTTCTTCATACTCCCTCTTCACTATCTAAAGCCATGGAAGCTCTCAAACCCTATTATTGAAGCTAAGCCATTCTTCATCAAATTCAAGTCTAAGAGTAGTTTTGGAGTTGGATCACCTAGAGAAATCAATCAAGCTTTGAAGATCATCTTTCATCCTAAAATCCTAAGGTGAGTTGTTATGACCTCCTTTCATCTATGTGCTCATAATCTATCTATTGTTGTTCTTGGTGTTGTGATTGTTATTATATGCTTTGGAAATCTTCTTGGAGTTAGAAAATGGATTAATGACTTAAAAAGATAGTGGTTCTGGGAGTTGATTTAGATTTTTAAGGAATGGATGGAATTTGAAATTGTTGAAGTTAGGGTTCAATGAAGATGAGTTAAAAGGGTTGAAATGGGTAGAAATAGTAGTGATAAATAATCTAGGGTTACTTGGTTTTGGAGTTTACATGTTTGTTTGGGATTTGGTGAAATGAAGGTGTTCTTGGGTGTTCTTGAATAATCAATGGTAGGGAAGGAAGAACTAGGGTTAAAGGGGTTAAAAACCTAAGTTTGGGCCGGCAGAGGCTTGGGCGGTCGCCCAAGGGGGCCGAGCGGCCGCCCATGCCGGCGTAAACTCACATTTCCTTGAAAACCCTCTTGGGCGGTCGCCCAAGAGGTTTGGGCGGTCGCCCAAGACCCCAGAAATCCTAACTTCAATTCTGAACCAGAGTTCGTTTAGCGATCTTGTGACGGTCATAACTTAATCATATTAAATCGGAATTGGATGGTTCTTGGGTCTAAATTGGGTGTTTTTCTGAGTACTTTCTGAATGTGATGGTTTCATAGCTAAAGAAGTTATCCTTATGTCCCAAAAATCTGATTTGGTTACAGCAGGTAGTATTGTACGTTAGAAGTTGAGTGGAAATTGAATAAATCATAGTTAATTCATACGGACTCGAAATTGGATGGTTCAAGAGTCCAAATTGAGTAATTTTAGGTGATCTCTCAAATGGAATTGGTTTTATAAACTAAATATGTAATGATCATTTCCAGATATTCTATTTTACCATGTGACTATATTGTTTATCCCCTTTGTGGATTATTTGGCAAGTGTTATGTGGCTCCCCAAGTGTGGAATATTTGACAAGTTGTTATGTTATCCCAATGTGTGGATATGTTTACTATGTAGTTGTATGGTTATTCCATTTGTGAATTTATTTGTTATCATTCATATTTGTTGATGATACTATGCATAGTGTATTACTTAAATGTTGCATTATGGCATTGATTGGCATGAGTATACATTACCATGTTGTTATATTACTATCCCGGTTTGTGGATTTATCTCAAGTATCTATCATGTGCTTGAGCGTGTTTATGTTCGGGTGGGTATGATGGATGCCAATCAATTATGGATTTGTTCTATAAGTGATTGAAGGTACATCATACCGGTGACCCTTCCCCACTCTGTGGCCACGGGGTGGGGGCTGTGCTAACGAATGTATTGACCCAAAAGGCTTTACAGACCTGTTGCGATCGTTGTAAGGAGGGACGATATTATTTTTGGATATTCTAATATAGGTATCCTTTCTTATATGGATGGTCTGGGGTATGAGTCCTATAAGAGGTGAATGTGCTGGAGGCAATTCACCAAAGAGTGGAGTTTTACTCCCACGTTGTACGACTTATTGTTCAGACGGGAAAAGGTAAAATGAGGTAACGTAAGGTGTTTACCGCTTTCATAATGTGTTATGTGCTACCATGCTATGTGTTGCACTTTGTTTGGCATCTTGCTGCATATCATAATAGCTCATTGAGATTTATTCTCACCCCTCTCCCTTTACTGTTTTAGATTCCGAGACAGGTGACCCGAACCAGTGAGGCCGGGGATATCATTGTGGACTTGTACTTTTGGGGCTTGTCAGGTTAAGTTAGAAGTTGGCTATTAGGAGTATTTATTAAGTATTCCACTTTTATAATTTGTATGGACAACACTTTTACTAAACAATGTTATTCAGGGTTTTGTGTAATTAATCAGATTTCGGTTCATTAAAGTTGTAGTTGGATTTCCTTTAAGTAAGGATATTATTAATTGATTTTTATTTGGAAGTTTGAAAAGTGGTATTCTTTTAAAGGCAAATAAATGTTTTAAAAACCAAGATGGATTTTCTTAGTTTGAGCTCCCTTAGCTCGGGACACGTGTTAGGTCCCGGGTTGGGGTGCTCACAATAATACTATAGTAAAATTATTTGATTATAATTTTTAATACAATCAAAGTTAAACAAAAAAATTAGTTGTGATATTTTGAGAGTAATATTAATGTATTGTGAGTATGGATTGAAAGTGGGGTAGAGATTGTAAGTGGTGTAGGAAAACTTAGTAAATAGGTTTTTTGTGTGTGTGTGTTTTTTTTTTGTGTGTGTGTGTGTGTGTGTGTGCATTGTTGTAAGTATAACAAATGTGTTACATTGATAAAATATAATATTTAATATTATAAGCTTCTTTAGTAAAATTAGCCATTTACAAAGTATATTTGCCTAAAAAAAATGTAGTTAATAGTAATAGAATAAAAAATAGTTAGACGAAATCAATTCATACATGTGAGAGAGAGTTGATATGTACTCCCTCCGTCCCACGTGAATGGACACTTATTTCCTTTTTGGGACGTCCCACGTGAATGGACACTGCCCAAAATGAAAAAGAATATTCACTATTCCCTCCACTCATTCTCTCTCCTGCTTCACTTTTACACTCACAACATTCTCTCTCCTAACTATTCCTCCCACTCATTCTCTCTCCTATTTAATTCTTCATACTCACAAACACCTCCTCCACCTATTTCTCTCTCCTACTTTTCCTTAATTCCCGCACCCAAAAAGTTGGTGCCCATTCACATGGGACGGAGGGAGTATTACTCGATTTTAATAATAACAAGAGGTACATATATATATTACCAGAGAAGCACACATGTGGATTAGTGAGTAGGAGCTTCGTTTTCCACCGTAAGATTTGTTTGAAATATTAAATAATCGCATAAGTTATGATTAAATAGAATTAATCAACAAAGGGGCAATCGCATTTTCAATCAAATTAACAGTAATATCAATAGCAACCAAAAGCAATAACATATAGATGAGGGAGCAACCGCAAGGGACCCCAGTTAAATATAACGTTGATGTTGTTACTCTTTTGTCTTCTAAAGTTGACATGCTTTTAAAGAAGTTTGAAAACTTGAATGTAAATATCGTGGCCAACGTTAATGTTGTATGTGAACTATGTCAGTCAAACTCACATAGTGTTGAAGGTTGTGATTTGCTTGACACTACCTCTAGTGAGCAAGCCAATTTCATTAACTCTTATGGGTAAAAGGGTGGTATGTATTCAAACACATACAATCCCGAATGGAGAAATCACCCCAACTTTCCTATAAGAATAACAATGTTTTAAACCCGCAAACCTCTACACAACCACCGGGATTCACACAAAAGAATTTCAATGTTAATTCTAATGCTTACCCTCCCCCTAAATCAAAGTTTGATCTTCTAATGGACTTTATTGTTGATACTAAAAATGCACAAGAAAAGACTAACAATGAGTTTAAGGAATGTTTCAAGCAATTAAATGCTAGGTTTGATAATTTAGCCGCTCACAACAAAATGCTTGAAAATCAACAAGCTCAATAGGCCAACATTTCACATAGACCACAAGGGAGTCTTCCCGATCAACCACAAAGGCCAATGAGCATGTTAATGCAATAATCACTAATGTTAGTCCAACCCCACCGATGGTTGAGACTAATGAAAAGATTGAGAAGGGGACGAAATCCCCTAGGCTCACTAGAAACTTTGACCCACCAATACCATACCCCCAAAGGTTGATCGAAAGAAAAGTAAATAAGCAATATGCCAAATTTCTAGATGTTTTGGATTCAATAAATGTTAACAATCCATTTTCTGATAATGTGCAACAAATGCCCTCTTATGCAAGATCTTTAAAAGAATTACTTGCAAGTAAGAGGAGTTTAGAAGAATTTGAAAACGTGACTTTAGCGAAAGATATTAGTGCCATTTTGCAAAAGAAACTTCCCCCAAACTTAAAGATTCTGACACTTTTTCAATACATTGTAGCATTGATAGGTGTAACATAGATAATACAACGCTTGATCTACGAGCTAGTGTTAGCCTAATACCAGTTTAAATTGTTGTGTTTTTTAGTTGTTCACAATGAAGGCCTAGTTGGCATTTTAATGCGTATGGCTATATGGTTTTTGTTAATTTTTAATGCTTATATTATATTTTAGCATTTATGTTAAATTTCTAACGTCCATTAGAATTAAAATTAGAATTAAAGAAGAAATCATGACACATTGTCAAAATTAATTAAATCCAAGTACATTAACAAATTATTGTTTATCACTATATTTTTTTTTTTTACATAGTGACAGTAATCTAAGAAATCATGTTCTGCTGCCACAAAATATATATTGGTCTAAGTTTGTAACATCTCCATTTGGGTCACTGACTGAATCCTACAATTTTCCAACTTGTATTTTGTATTTAAAACCGTAATATTTATTTTGGGACAGATTAAAATTTATTATTTATTATAAGTAGGTGATAGAGCACTACATAGCCAGCCTCTCATACGTATTTAAGCTTTCGTATGCTGGATCAAAGAAGTCCAACAACAAGAAAGCCTAGTAAGGAACAAACAACATTAATTTTTTTACCCCCATGAACATACAAAGATAGGGAACAAACAACATGTGGATCTTCTAATGGACTTTATTGTAGATACTAAAAATGCACAAGAAAAGACTAATAATGAGTTTAAGAAATGTTTCAAGCAATTAAATGCTAGGTTTGATAATTTAGCCGCTTACAACAAAATGCTTAAAAATCAACAAGCTCAACATGCCAACATTTCACATAGACTACAAGGGAGTCTTTCCGGTCAACCACAAAAACCCAATGAGTATGTTAATGCAATAATCACTAATGTTTGTTCAACCCCACCGATGGTTGAGACTAATGAAAAGATTGAGAAGGGGACGAAATCTCCTAGGCTCACTAAAAACTTTGACCCACCAATAGCATACCCTCAAAGGTTGATCGAAAGAAAAGTAAATAAACAATATGCCGAATTTCCAATGTTAAATTTTTTTCTAACCCGATTGGCAACATATATAAAATTGCAACGACGTAAAAATGGATGAAATATTAATTTATAATGGAAGTTGGCAAGCTTCTTTAAAAATTGTAATGTCCACTTGCATTCCAAATAATTCACATTTTATATTATTTCTTCCATCAACGTGTCAATGAGTGAAACATGTAATGATGTATAAATACTTTAGTCGGGTAATTGCACCTCCCATACCACCGTCGGCTCAACCCCTTGACCAAAACTTCTCTTTTGCTCTTTTAATATAAATATGTACCTTTTGTTATTATTAAAATTGAGTCATTCATATCAACTCTTTTTCCCATATATGAATTGACTTCGTCTAACCATTTTTTATTCTATTAATATTAACTACATTTTTTAGGCAAATATACTTTGTAATGGCTAATTTTACTAAAGAAGCTTATAATATTAAATATTATATTTTATCAATGTAACACATTTGTTATACTTACAACAACTACTCATACTCATATGCACATACAAATAAAAAAAACAAAAAAAATACTAAGTTTTCCTACACCCCTTACAATCTCTACCCCACTTCAATCCATACTCACAATACATTAATAATACTCTCAAAATAAATATCACAACTAATTTTTTGGTTTAACTTTGATTGTATTAAAAATTATAATCAAAGAATTTTATTTTAGTATTATATTTATTTCTTAAAATCATCAGCACAAAACCCTACAAAAAGCTGAAACCCCTTCTCCACCTTCTTAGCAAAACCTTAATTGTCACCATAAGTCTATCATCACCTACACCCAAACAATACTGAAAGAGTGAAAGAGTATGAAAATACTCTTAGATCATTTATAAATCTTTGTGATTCTGATATTTAATTTAATATATTAATCACATAAATAGATTAGGTTTAATTGTGAATATGTCAACTAACAACTAACGTTTTATGTTTAGATATTTGTTTATTTACTTTAGGTAGGTAACTCAAGGAAGGAAGATATCTTTGTGATAAGGAAGGAGTCTGAATTTAAAGGGAAGAGATTGAATCCTTGTTGAAGAAGGATTTCGTATTCCCCTATTTAAAGAGCAGTCCGCTCTCTTTCAAAGATTACGGATTTTCACAAGATTTACACTGAGCAATTGAGAGAGAAACCCTTGAGTGCTTTTGTTCGTGTGTCTCAAAGATCAGAGATCCTTTAAGATTGATTTTGTGTTTCTGTAGTTCTTAGATTAGAACTTAATGTTTGGTCTTTGATTGTCGATTTACTTTTCATTGTATTTGTTTACTTTACAACTTGTTCTCTAACAAGGTAAGGTTGTCGTTTTATGAAATAGTTTCCAGCAAGAAGTTCTTGTTGAAGTGTTTAATTCCGCTGCATTCAAATTATGTTCTATTCAGTTTATCTTCTGGAAATAGTTGTTCATTCTGTTGTGCTGACACTTGTGTGCACAACTGTACATACAAGTATGTGCACAACTGGTTGCAGTCCTAGCTACAATTCTTTCATTTGGCATCAGAGCCTTCTCTCGACTCAACTGAGATCGATCCTTGAAAATAGCCACAATGAATTGTCACCATCACCATAGTCATAACAAACCGCCTACCCTAAATGGTTCAAACTATACCATTTGGAAGGCCAAAATGATTACCCACATTAAATATATTGATCATCGTGCTTGAGTTAGTCTTGTTAATGGCTACACTCCTCCCATGATTGAAATTTCCCCAGCTACATCTAGCTACATCTGATGGCAAAGATGAGAGAACTTAGGGGCCTAAACCCATAGAAACTTGGACACTTGAGGAAATTGCTCTTGCAAACTATAATGCCAAGGCCATGGGAGCAATCACTGACCATGTGGATCCTCATATGTATAGTTTATTCTCTACTCAAACGGTTGCCAAGACGGCTTGGGATATTCTCCAACTTCACTGTGAGGGACCGACAAGTGTTAGAAAAACCAAACTAAGGACTTTAATGACCAATTTTGAAACTTTAAGGATGGGAGAGAATGAAACCATAAAAGAGTACTCAGCCAAAATTTTGGACATCTCAAACGAGTCATTTTCGTTGGGTGAATCTATATCCAATGCAAGACTTGTAAGTAAAGTTCTAAGAACTCTCCCTGAAAAGTTTAATATTAAAATTTCTGTTATTGAGGAAACTCAGGATGTCCAAACTGTTGGACTTGATACAATCTTGGGCATTCTGACTAATTTCGAGTTGAACCTTGGGGTACAAGAAGCTAGCAAAACAAATTCAATTGCTCTTGCAAGTGCTCTCAAAGTATCTCAGTATCTTGTTCAATTGTCCAAAGATATTGATGAGTCAAATCTGGGAGATGATGAGTGTGCCTTGATTAATCAAAAATTCAATAGCATGTTGAAAAAGAAACGTTTTACTAAGTTTCCAAATTCAACACACTCTTCTCCTTCCACGGTTGAATCATCAAAGAAGGAAATTGTTACAAAGAAACCTACCTCTGAAGGAAAAAAGCCCATTGATTCAGTTCAATGCAGGGCTTGCAAAGGTTTCGGTCATTACGCAAATGAGTGTGCTAACACTCTTAAAAGCGTAGAATGAGCTTTTCAGCGACCTTGAGTGATTCTGATGATGATGATCAGACTGCAAATATGTCTATATGGCATTCATCTCAGATCACGTGGTCTGATAGTGATTCAGATGTGGAAGATGTGCAACATCCTGATAGCACAACTTTCCACACAACTGACTACACAACTGAGAACAATGTGTATACCTGCTTGAATTCTTCAACTTCTGGTGAAACTAACAATGATCCAATAGAAGAAGAGTGTGCTACCTATGAGGACTTGTACAATACCTACGTTGAACTCCACACTGATTTGACCAAACGCATGGAGCAACTCAAGGTATTTAAACAGGCAAATGAGAAACTAACTGCAGAAAATCTTAAATTGTAATCTGAAGTTGAAAGTCTGTCAAAAGAAAGTGATTCTCAGAAGGACTCCATAGCCAAGTTAGAAGTTTTACTCACAAAGAAAGATATGGAGTGTGAAAATTATAAAACAAATCTTGATAAAGAAACATAAACTCTAACTAAGCTGAACACTGGTAAAGCTAAGTTAGAAGAGGTTTTGAAAATGGGAAACCAAGGAAAATTAGGAATTGGCTATGGAGCTCCTGTTTTTGTAAAAGAAGGAGCAAGCACTTTGAAAGTTCAAAAGGCTAATGATATCTCCTCTACCATGCCTGAATATACTGCTGAAAGCAGACAAAACAGGAAGAGGAGGTATGTTTGCCATCATTGCTTTGCTCCTGGTCATATTCGACCATATTGTTACAAGCTAAAGCAGGAACTGGGTTTCGGAAATATGCGTGGACACCTGGGCAGACAGTTGTGTGCACAATCGAACACACAACAGTTCACACAACCCAAAGCTGGGAGAAAAACTGCTTGGGTAAGAAAGGAAACCATGAATTGTCAGGTAGCCTTCACATCTCTTAAGAACATTGTGGAAGGATCCTGGTATTTTGACAGTGATTGTTCTCGCCACATGACTGGAGCACGTGAACATTTCGGTGACTACTTGATGGGTTAAAACTCCCACTTGTAATAAAATACCTCTCGCAAGTGTACGAGTGTCGTTGTGATAGCGTATACAAGTAGGGGTCGTGTCCACGGAGATATGTTGGGTGATTGAGTCAATTTGAGTAGAGTATACTAAAGTAAAAAAAACAAATAAAGGGGGGGTTGGTTTTTTTTAAGACTAAAACTAATAAGAAGCAAGTAAACTTACAAATAAGAACAAATAAAAACAAGCACAATTAACAACTAGTGTTAACAATATTAAACGAGTTTCACTGATTGGACTTCACTAAATTACCCATTTCATGCCAATTTTGACTAAGTATGTGCACTCTCACAAGGGTTCATTCACTTTAATAGAGAGTGGGACGGTGAGGCGGCCGGATTACACTCTCACTTTCCAAAATCAATCACTTTTCGCAAATCAAGTCCAAGCAATTAATTTAGGAAGCAATAAGATCAAAAGAATTAAAAGAACCAAAATCAATTTAACTTCTATAACGGAATCAAACCAATTTTATCACCAAAGCATGTGCCTTTGTTTAAAATCCCCAAATCAATAGTGAATTAAAAACACAAATATGTTGAAAAGACCAATTAGAGACTAGATCTAAAATTGCAATCTTAAAAACCCAATTAAAATGCTAAGATGATCTAGAGAGAGAAAGCACAATGATAAAATGATTTATGGCATGAAAGTAGGCAATAAAGCTAAATCCAATCCATGAAATTAAAAAACTTAGCTACACATAATAATAAAAATTACAAAATAATAATAATAAAAAAAAAAACTTAGTAATGGACAATCGAGAACTGGTCCTCCGCCTCCTTGTTCCCCCAAAATCCCAACTTCCAACCTAAAATTCTAACACCATTTCAAATTTATACTAAGGGAATAAAAAGGCTGGTAAGCTTAAAATGGGGCCAAGCCCAAAAGAAAAATACAAGGAGGCCCAAACTACATAACAAAGCTGGCCCAATTTGCATCATCCAAGCAGCTGGAACAAAACGGCCTTGGCGTTTGGAACTTAGCATGGGCAAGGAGACATGGGCGGCCACCGTAGTCCTTGGGCGATCGCCGTAGGGCCTCGGCCAAACAAGGGCGGCCGCTGAAGCAAGGAAGCTGGCGCCAATGAGTTTGTTTTCTTTTTCTTTTTCTTCTTTTCTTTTGGTACTCCCTTTCGCTCCGTCTCGAATTTTAATCTTTTCTCTACCTTAAATCACCCACTTTTCGACCTTTTCAACCTGAAATTAAAATAACACTAACAAAATAATTAAACTACATTTTTACTCGAAAATTTTGCAATAAATAGAATTTAGAACATATAAAATGGATATGAAAATATATCCATCAAATACCCCCAAACCTATCTTTTGCTCGTCCCCGAGTAAAATAAAACACAAATATACTAAATACTACCCATAATTCTAAAACTAAAAATGATCAAGCAAATAAATAAAAACATATTTTTGGGTGTTATTCACAATATAAAAAGTTTGCCACCATCGGTCTCAAAATTCTTTCCAAAATTGCAATCCATCATGTACCATCATAAACATAAACTTACAATTGCACTAACACATACCAATTATGATTCTTTTCACCGTGAAGAGATGTGAGGGGGGATCATTGCCAACAAAGTAAGATATTTTATGGGTTCACTAAAGAAATATCCTAAATCAAGAATGATGATGCAAAAAGCATAGAAAGGTTTCCATACGCACTTTCACACAATTGTCAACCCGCTTAATCCATATTGGGGAACATAGCTTAGGAAGTTATCTAGTTACATTAGAACCTCACTACAGTCAAGCCTTCCACTCAAAATGTAGCTTCATCATCTTCCTTTCATGGCCATTTCAAACTTTGACATATTAAGGGGCAAGTTAAACAAAAGGCACAACTAGTGTCTTCGTAGGTACAAGAAAGTTAATTCAATCTTGGAGTAGGAATCGGTACCAAGGATTTCATGATTCAATACTGACATTTTTTTTTGTGCTTTGGTCCTTGCCATTCCATGACTCTTCTTTACAAAGACACCTTTATTTTCTTTTCTTTTCTTTTCTCTTCTCTTTTTTTTTTTTTTTTTGAATACTACCTCAAATATACTTGCCCCTTATCAACATTACAATCCCACACTCCTAAGTTGACCACTTAAGTCTTGCCCAATATCTCATAAACTATTGACATGTTATTGACAATTGTGCAATCGTGTTCTAGCTACCCCGGATATGTAAAGTAATCCCATAAAGGTCACTTAAATTGATGACCATGCTCCCATGCAAACAAAGTGTTTAGGTGAAATGAAAAATAAAGTTGGTATGTTCTAATGCAACTCTACTTTTATAATTAAGATGGCACATAAGATGCAAGAACCAAAAACAAACATATCACAATATCACAAATCATGGGTGGCATCCCAACTATAAAGTGAGCAACACAATTTTCAAACTCTTGACCGCATCAAAGGTTGCCTACGTCCCCAAAACAATGAGCGAACTACTCATTGAAATAGGCTCAGGTCACTGTAGTTCAAACACGTCCCCTCAATAAATGAGAGGAAAGACACAATTTGACTCAATTTTTTTTTAACAACTAAACAAGACATCCTACTCTAACATGATAAATATACTACCACCCCCCAAACCTAAATAGTGCTATGTCCTCATGGCATGAAAACCAAAAGAAAGCAAAACTCAAATTCGGGGGAGGGGGGAAGAGATGAAAAGACATAAAATAAAAAATGGAAATTAAAAACGGAAAGCAAGTAATGTCATACCATGTTGGGGTGCCTCCCAACTAGCGCTTTGTTTAAGGTCGTTAGCTCGACTTGTGCTCCCATTTGACTTTTATCTTCACCTTCCTTCCTTTTGCCCACTTTGTATTTTCGCGGGTCTTGGTTTTTACCTCACGCCCCAAATACATTCCCTGAAATATGATATAATCTAGTGCCCACGGAAATTTTTGACATTGAAGTTTTTTGGGCTTCTTCTTTCGGGAGTCCTTGGCACTTTCTTCATCCTTGAATATGGGAGGGGGAACCAAAATAATGGAGGGTTCTTCTTGGGCACTTTCCATGAGTTGAGGTTGGTGTTCATTCAAACATGGCTTGTCGATATTGGCGAGAGTGGCCATATCTTCTTGAAGCTCATTGCCCCGCATCTCACCATAAAGAGCAAGTTCAATCTCATCAACTTGCTCATGCCATGACTTTTCTATAATTTCTTCCGTCTCCATACAACCCGAACCATCATACAATTGCACTTCACTAGAATTTTCATGGGAGGTTTCATAGACAAAATCCTTCGTTTCATTTTCCAAAAGTGGCTCTTGTTGTAGTTCGTTCTCAAGTTCTTCATTGGAGTCTTCATAGACAAAGTTCCCTAATGTGTCCCCCAATAGTTGTTCTTTGGGTTGTGAAAGAATCATATCCATCAATTGTTGCATTTGTGCCTCCATCCGACTCATGGTTGCCTTAAATTGCTTGTATTGTTGACGTCTCTCCTCTTTTAAAATAAGAGCTTCCTCTTTCAAAAGAAAATTCTCCTCCTTCAAGAGGTGATATTCCTCCTTTACATTATTATACTCCTCCTCCCATGATTGCATTTCGAGTTGAGATTGTGGCTCATAAGTGTTCCATGATTGGCTTTGGTTTTCCCACTCTTGATTGTAGGAGTCAGGAAAATGTTCATATTGTTGCCACGGATGGAACGGACTCATTTCTTGAACCTGTGGATAACACTCAAAAGAATACGTCCTCGAAGGACACTCATATGAAGCATGTGAGTATAATCCACAATAAACACACGACTCATAGATGCCATAATTATGCATCTTTGAGTCCACACAAATATTTACACTACACAAATATTTACAATACCTAAACTATTTACACTACCTAAATCAACAAATTCAACCTAAACAAATCCTCGGCAACGGCGCCAAAAATTTGATGGGTTATTTTTCCCACTTGTAATAAAAACACCTCGCAAGTGTACGAGTGTCGTTGTGATAGCGTAATAGGGCTGTTATGCGAACCGAGTTGCTCGAACTCGACTCGAACTCGACTCGAAAAAACTCGACTCGAATGAGCTCGAGTTGAAGCTCGAGCTCGAGCTCGAACAAGAATTTTAGCTCGTGAAATTTTCGAGTCGAACAGGCTCGACTCGTTAGCTCGACAAAGCTCGTTTCGAACTCGAGCTCGAGCTCGACTCGGTAAACTCGATAAAAGCTCGAATTTTTCATTGTTTGTTATCAGCTCGAACTCGAACTCGAACTCGACTCGTGAAGCTCGTCAGTAACTTGATTTTTTATTTTATACATTGTTTTTATATACATATATATATATTTTTTATATTTTTTTTGGATAAAGAAAACTGTTTTGGACTTTTTTTAGTTGGGAAAGTTTTTTCAAAAAGTTATATAAAAAAAGTTAGAAAAAAACTAAACAAATTAAAGTATACTCCGTATACCACCACTACCACCACCACTACCACCACTACTACTACCACCACTACTACCACCACTACTACCACCACCACTACTACTACTACCACCACTACCACTACCACTACTACCACTACCACCACTACTACCACCACTACTACCACCACCACTACTACTACTACCACTACCACCACTACCACCACACTACTATTACCCCTACTATTACTACTACCACCACTACTAGTCTACTACCACCACTACCATCACCACCGCTGCCACCACCACCACTACCACCACTACCCCTACCACTACCACTACCACCACTACCACCACCACTACTACCACCACCACTACCACTACCACTACCACTACCACCACTACCACCACCACTACTACTACCACCACTACTACCACTACTACCGCTACTACCACCACTACTATTACTACTACCACCACCACTACCACCACCACTACTACCACTACTAGTACTACCATACTACCACCATTACTACCACCACCACTACTACCACTACTACCGCTACTACCACCACTACTATTACTACTACCACGACTACCACCATCACTACTACCACTACAAGTACTACCATACTACCACCACCACTACTACCACTACTATCGCTACTACCACCACTACTACCACTATTATTACTACTACCACCACTATCACCACCACTACTACTACTACCACTACTACTACTACCACCACTACTACCACTACTACGACCACTACTACTACTATCACCACTACCACCACCACTACTACTACTACCACTACTACTACTACCACCACCACCACCACCACCACCACTACCACTACCACTACCACCACCACTACCACTATCACTACCACCACTACTACCACTATCACCACTACTACCACTACCACTACTAGTCTACTACCACTACCACCACTACTACTACTACCACTACTACTACTAGTCTACTAAATGTCCCCTCTTATTTATAAA
The DNA here is from genome assembly GCA_022495995.1 of Adenophora triphylla var. japonica. Taxonomy (NCBI): domain Eukaryota; kingdom Viridiplantae; phylum Streptophyta; class Magnoliopsida; order Asterales; family Campanulaceae; genus Adenophora; species Adenophora triphylla. Next base: position 210,837 of record JAFEMH010003837.1, read on the forward strand.
AGAGTAAGGTTGGTTGTTCCCCTCTTTGTAATTTTAAGGGTACCGTCCCTTTTTTCTTTTATATACTTTCATTTCTTTTAAAAAAATTAAGTTTTATTTCTTTCAAAATTCATAACTTTTTTTATACAACTTTTTGCAAAAATTGTATGTAGTAAACAAAAGTCTAAAATAGTCTTATTTATCCAAAAAAAAAATTGAAAAAAAATAAAAGTTAACTTTTTTCAAAAAACTGTTAAGTTTTATTTCTTTCAAAATTCATAACTTTTTTAATAAAACTTTTTGCAAAAAATGTATGTAGTAAACTTAGGTCTAAAATAGTCTTATTTATCCAAAAAAAATTGAAAAAAAAAATTGAAAAAAATAATAATATACTACATACAAAGTTAACGAAATCTGTTAAAAAATTAACTGTTAAGCTCGAACTCGAAATAAGCTCGTTAAGCTCGAACTCGAAATAAACTCGTTAAGCTCGAACTCGAAATAAACTCGTTAAGCTCGAAAATTTGTTTCCAAAAAAGATCAAACTCGAACTCGGATCGTTTAAGCTCGAAATCGAGATCGACTCGAGAAGCTCGCGAGTAGCTCGCGAACAACTCGAACTCGATCGAGCTCGAGCTCGAACCACCGATTGAACTCGAACTCGAACTCGAGAAAAACTCGAACTCGAGAAGAAATAAACGAGCTCGAGCTCGAACACAGAAAACTCGTTCGAACTCGACTCGTTTACAGCCCTAAGCGTACACAAGTAAGGGGTCGATCCACGAAGAATTGTTGGGTGATTGAGTAAATTTGAGTAGTGTATACTAAAGTAATAAAAACAAATAAAGGGGGGTTGGTTGGTTTTTTTTAAGACTAAAACTAATAAGAAGCAAGTAAACTTACAAATAAGAACAAATAAAAACAAGCACAATTAACAACTAGAGTTAACAATATTAAACGAGTTTCACGGATTGGACTTCACTAAATTACCCATTTCATGCCAATTTTGACTAAGTATGTGCACTCTCACTAGGGTTCATTCACTTTAATAGAGAGTGGGACGGTGAGGCAGCCGGATTACACTCTCACTTTCAAAAATCAATCACTTTTCGCAAATCAAGTCCAAGCAATTAATTTAGGAAGCAATAAGATCAAAAGAATTAAAAGAACCAAAATCAATTTAACTTCTATAACGGAATCAAACCAATTTTATCACCAAAGCATGTGCCTTTGTTTAAAATCCCCAAAACAATAGTGAATTAAAAACACAAATATGTTGAAAAGACCAATTAGAGACTAGATCTAAAATTGCAATCTTGAAAACCCAATTAAAATGCTAAGATGATCTAGAGAGAGAAAGCACAATGATAAAATGATTTATGGCATGAAAGTAGGCAATAAAGCTAAATCCAATCCATGAAATAAAAAAACTTAGCTACACATAATAATAAAAATTACAAAATAATAATAAAAAAAAAAACCTTAGTAATGGACAATGGAGAACTGCTCCTCCGCCTCCTTGTTCCCCCAAAATCCCAACTTCCAACCTAAAATTCTAACACCATTTCAAATTTATACTAAGGGAATAAAAAGGCTGGTAGGCTTAAAATGGGGCCAAGCCCAAAAGAAAAATACAAGGAGGCCCAAACTGCATAACAAAGTTGGCCCAATTTGCATCATCCAAGCAGCTGGAACAAAACGGCCTTGGCGTTTGGAACTTGGCATGGGCAAGGAAACTTGGGCGGCCGCCGTAGTCCTTGGGCGATCGCCGTAGGGCCTCGGCCAAACAAGGGCGGCCGCTGAAGCAAGGAGGCTGGCGCCAATGATTTTGTTTTCTTTTTCTTTTTCTTCTTTTCTTTTGGTACTCCCTTTCGCTCCTTCTCGAATTTTAATCTTTTCTCCACCTTAAATCACCCACTTTTCGACCTTTTCAACCTGAAATTAAAATAACACTAACAAAATAATTAAACTACATTTTTACTCGGAAATTTTGCAATAAATAGAATTTAGAACATATAAAATGGATATGAAAATATATCCATCACTACTCACCATTCAAAGGTGGGAAAGTCAACTTTGGTGGAGGAGCTCAAGGTAAAGTAATTGGCAAAGGTACGTTGAATGTATCAGGTTTGCCCAAGTTGCACAATGTCCAACATATTGAAGGACTTAAGGCAAATCTGATAAGCATAAGTCAACATGCTCAGATTCAACGATGGCTCAAACTCAGATAAAGTCACCTACATACAGAGAAGAATCAAACACAAGAGGAATCATGAACCTGCTTAACCTTGATTAATCAGAATCATCTGCCAAGCCCCGTACTGTCATACAATGACAAGATGGCCCAAGCAAAAGCCACCTCATCAAAAGGGAAAAAAGCTCTGCTCTCCCAGGAAAGAACTTGATTCATTACCAAAAATGTCTGACCCAATGTCAAGAAGCCAGGATGGGACTCACAGCTGGCGAACTATATGCCATGAATAAAGAGGAAGAAGGAACACAAGTTGACACTGAAGACAAATGAAATCTCAGGAACAGAAAGTACCAACAAAACTTAGCTCAATTAAACCAAGCTGCGGTATTGCTAACCCGAGAAGAGGTACAAGATAAACATCGCCTCAAGACTCTAGAGAAGAATCAGACCTTCAAAGAGAGAAACGACCACTCAAGTGTCAACATGCTCGAATTTGATATTCCCTCCAGCCATCACAGTAATGGATCCCATGGACCCGCCGACGAACTGCTGGCATTGATAGAATTGGCTCTCGACCGGTATTACGAGACCATACACATGGCCGAATTCAACACACGTGTCAGTTTGATCGACCAGATGTGGGCAGATTTTATAGTGATCGAGATCAAAGAAGGCCGAATGGAATGTCCGACTGCCACCTCCTTCATCAACATAATCTAAGTATTCCCACCATTCGGGGAGTTGGATGTAATGACGGTCCTGGAAAGCAGCAAGATGATGCGCACTTATAGAGAATGCATAACCCTCGCAAGGCAAGCCCTCCTGGAATTAGCTATACAAGAAACCCACCTCTAAGACGAAGAAGAAATTTGAAAGGCTCGTAGGGACAAAGCCCTTAAACTTCGCAAGACGCTTCAGAAAGACACTTAAAAGGTCACTCTGGATCAGTTCAACCTCAAGAAGTTCATCAATGGTCATTTCCTGGATTACCACCACTTCTCAACAGATCCTCTCTGGAAAGGAAAGGCAGTCAGCAGCCTAGATGACCTAGGAGATGGAATGGAACAACACAGAGAATACTTGTTTCAACAGTGTAAGGAATACAAGTGTTTGCCTCCCCGAGAAAAGCAAGCCCTTTTGCAAAAGTGATGACGAAGATGACGAAGTCATACTCTTCCAAGCCAATCACGGGGCCAACAAAGTCGGAATCCCAATGGTCCTTGAGGTATAGGAAAAGATTATATCCATTCTCAAGATGAAAAGTAAAATGAAGAAGAGAAGCTTATCCAAGGGAAAGAGGAAAATGGAAATCAACCTCCAAAGAATACTAAAGGAGATCCTGCAAACTACGAAGTTCATCTACGGAATGGGAAGTAACCAACCTGGACAAAAGCTAGTCACATGGGCAAACGTCAGGGAAGCCGTGTACTCACCTACTGACATGCCCACTACCATATTGAGGCCACAAAGAAAGCTCTCCCCAATGGAGGTTTACCAAGATTGCCGCACACAATTCAAAGAAGCCATATCTATTTTAACTTGGGAGGAAATGGAGGCGCTAACCCTCACCAAAGGCTCAGCCAGCCATGAGAGAACAGATTTGGATCAAAAGCGGAGGAAGACTAGCCAATCACAGCTACTGTTCGTCCCAACTCAAAAATGCCGTAAGCATGCTCACCAAGAAAGCGAGAAATGCTGTGTACCGCAAAGAGCTCAAAGAAACGATACGCATGAGTCAAGAATTAGCCAGCCTCACAGAAAGGGCGAACGAAATGATGCCAAGCAACCATTGATGCACACTGACGTTTGAGCAACTGCGCCAAACCATAGGCTCTCTCCCGTCCAGGGTACCTAATCCAATATCATGGGACAGTATCCGAAAGGCTACCAAAACTCCCCAAAAGGTAGTAACAATCAACGAGTTAAGGCAGGATGTATGGCCTTGCGCTTCGAAGAATCCTCCACTGACTATGGCTCAACTCAAATAAACATGTTCGAAAGAGGCCAAGCCCGATGTCAATGTTCTGACCAGATCTGGCCAAATTCCTGTGCCACCGCCTAAAGCCGAAAAAAGGCCGACAGAGCAAGAACCGCGACCCATTCGATCTCCCTATGCCAATGCACCCGAAGAAGCAACTTTCGGAAAAGAGAACTCGATCCTCACTCAGCTAAAGAAAACCCAAGCAAACATCTCCTCTCGGTCTTTCCTCACCTCTTCCTACCCTCACAAGCTCAAGCCGGAAGAAAGTTTAGCTCGAACCATGTTCCCCATAGATGTGACTCTGAAGAAGTAATTCAGCTTGATCGGCATCCATTACGGGAACATCATCACCTTCTCCGACTTGGACCTGCCAAAATATGGGGTTGACCATAATGAGCCACTCTACATCACTATCCAGCTAGATGAGCATCGCCTTCCTCGCGTACTTGTTGACGGGGGCTCGGCTATGAATGTTTTACCCACCAAGATGATGAACCTGCTCGAAATCAAGCCCACTGACTGGAAGCCTTCTGCTTACACCATAAAGCTTATGATTCTACCTCTCGTGCAGTTCTTGGGGTTGCTACCCTAAACCTCTGGTTCGGCAAACAAATGATGCCTACTGAGTTTCGTGTCCCGAACATTCCTATCACTTTCACGGCCATCTTGGGAAGACCATGGCTGCGCCAAATAAATGGCGTAGCATCCACACTTCACCAATGTGTCAAATTCATGCAAGGAGATGAATTGACGACTGTCTACGGAGATAGCATCACCACTGAAGGAACTTGTACCAACGGCATTCCCGTACTAGAAATCAAGCACGATGATGATGATATGATGCTAACTGGATTTACGGTGGAAACTTCCAAAGTCCAAGTATGCAACATCGACCTTCCGATGTCTTGGGATATGATCCCTCCTATCATGAAAATGATGAAGCTCATGAACTTCATCCCAGGAATGGTCTCGGCAAAAGGCTAAAGGGATGACACCAAGTTATCGAAGTCAAAGACCAGGATATTGTCCAGGGGCTCGGTTATGTACCTACACCCGAAGACATCAAAGAAGACAAAGAGCTCGCAAGCACAAAAGCCTCTGCCCGTAAAAGGGGAACCTCCTACACCGCACCCAACCTCTGACCTTACAGCTTCGACCCATCTCTCCATTTCATCAAAGGAACTGATGCAGATGAGAAAGGAACTGAGGGAACTGACAGATGAACTGATGAAAATGAAAAAAGAACTGAGGGAACTGACAGAGGAACTGATGAAGATGAGAAAAGAACTGAGGGAACTAACAGAGGAACTGATAAAGATGAGAAAAGAACAGAGGGAACTGACAAAGGAATCCATGAAGATGAGAAAGGCACAGGAGAGATCAGCGCAGAGACTACAGAAAAATTGGAAAAACTGGCGCAGAACCTCAAGCGTTTCAGAGGAATTAAGGCCAACCCGATAAGAGGAGCATTCCTAAACGTCGCCACAACACCTGGACCCATCACCACCACCATTCAGCATGAGTACTCGTTCAAAGGGATACCCGACATAGAAAAACAACTCAAAACACTATTCCTGGAAGACACACTGTTTGGTCCAGTCCATGAAGCAACATTCGAAACAACGGTCCCGAGGAAGAAGGAACCAGAATTTGTAGAAAATGCTCTGAGTGGACCTGCTCTGCAAAACCTCTTCGAAGAATTCATGGAAATGCTAAACCTAATTGATTTGAGCTCCGAAGATAGTATGATAGACATGATCGGGACAGGAGAAGCTAAGCCTTTTGACCCCCGAACCCTCATCAAAAATCCCTCAATGCATTTGAAGAATTGGGTAACTTTCACCGGACCAATTGCAAGCAAAAAGGAGATGATAGAAGAATTAGGGCTACTTCCCCGTCCCCCAGAGTATGGTTTTGAACCTTCTAAATCTCTCGTTATTGAGTTCAAGTCCTCTGAGTTATCTGATGGCCTCACGCCGAAAGACTATGATTATGTAGCCAACGTTGTATTTCCTTTCGTCTTGAATGAAAAGTTCGACCTTTCGGATTATCCCCTCATTGCCACTTTAACAACTGATAAATTAACTAACAACTCAAAAGAAGTTAATAATGATTCACTTGAAAAAGAAGCAGACACACTAAATGAACAATACATTAAAGAAATCTTCAAGCAAGTAGTTGACCGAGAGGAAAATCGGGCCCAAGCAGCCGAAGAGATTTTGACCAAGGTGAATCTGGGAACAACGCAAGAGCCTAAAGAGACACAAGTTGGCAGTTTCTTCACTGGCATAGAGAAAGATGCCCTGATAAATCTCCTCAAAGAATATGTTGATGTGTAAAAGGGGAACGTAGACAGCCATTATTGGTTCGGTCTAAAAAACAAATAAAATTTCAAATTCAGCACCAAGCAATTGTGTTTCGAAAAACTCTTAAATTAACCCATGATTCATTACAGTTAAACACTTTTTGATGAGTTCAAGCACGGTCTACTCTTGATTCACTACATGCTTGCAAAATGAAATAAAAGACTTAAATTAAACCTAATGTGTCTGCAATGACAGTGGGTGGATACTTCGTACTGCAAGGTCAATCTAGCCACTTGTGTAACTGTGTTCGGTCCTTCATCTTTCCTTCTCTTCCCTTTTCCGCATCGGGTATTTTTCTCTTTCACATGAAATATCCCTGTTGGTCTCCTGCCGAGCTCTGGGACTCTCCCCGACGCCTCTGTCAAACCTATCGCTGCCAATACAGCCCTCTCCCTGGCTCTACTACGGGCTGCCTCCCTTCGAGCCATCATATCTATGCTCCTATCTGCCAATCGGCTTGCTTGGACCTCATAGTCCGCCATGTCGTCCCCCGTACTGTCCTGAAGGCTAGCCTCAGCTTCGGCCCTTCTCAAAGTCGAGCTGTCGCGACAGTTAAGACCCAAAAGCTCACACCGCCTCCACAAAAGTACCATCTGAATCTCCCCCAGATATTTCTCATACCAGTTCAAGTAGCCTGTAGACAGAATAATACTCCCCCTTCGGTAAAAGAGAACCCTAATTGGGAAAGACGAATACTGCCACAGATGCATGAAGAGCTGGAACGCCGAAGAGTCATCCATGGAAAGTGATCACACCTCGAAAGTGGAAACCTCACTCAGATCTTTCAAAGGAACCTGTTCCATCCCAAATTGTCACAAGACCATAGACGGGATATAAGAAGAAGATCGGGAGAGTCCCGAAACCCTGACAATGAGAAGACCATCCTGAACGGTCCTACACGTCTGCAATTTCCAGTGAGGGACCCACCATCTCAAATGATGTGTGCAAAATTTGACCATCAAAAGTTCCCAATCAGCCTGATCACCGGCTATCTCCAAAGGCCACCGTGAAAAGAACCAAGGATCATAGGTCATGGGAACCTCAAGCATGACCTGCAGTCTCTCCCTCAGCCACAAAGTAAGCAAAGCGGGACTTCCTCCCCTCATGTATCTGCTTCCGTTCGCCATCCGATCAATGCCATGAAAGGTCTCGCCCAGGATTAAAGGCACGATATCCTCACCACCCCGACAATGTCCCACCATGTCCAAGACTCCGTGATGGCACACTCCTAATGATGTAAACATAAGCAGGGTGCCAATCACGCATAAAGCAAAGGCATCCCACGCAGCAAAGCTCTCGCCATCATTCATGAATTTGTCGGGAAGCCCAGAAATATCGATGTAATCAGTGCAAGGTATCAGCATTCCGTAAGCCTCTTCAGCAGAAATTCCAAGAAAAGAAATCAACTTCTCAATGGTCGTCATCCCTTCCGCCAAAGGAAGAGCAACCTGCTCAATTTCAGGCCCTCCAAGAATAGCACGAAAGTCTTCAAACATAGGCGTGATCTTGTTATACGAGAAACTGTAGACATACCTGTAAGTACCCCAATCTGGATCACCCTCTTCCGAGCACATGGGAAACACCGCAGACTCATAAACACAGTCTCGAAGACCTCTAGCACTCAAAACCCTCAAAAACCCTCAGCCAAACCAAGGGAGGAGCCTTTCTGGGATAAAAGGGACAAAAGGACCTTTTGGGAATTTTCAGGAAATTGGAAAAGCATAAGTGGTCCGTACGGACCTCTTTGTTGCAATAATTACTGAATTCCCTTAAAGTCCACAATATTCCCTCAAATCCCGGAGAACATCATTACCCCCATGCATGGTTGGTCCGTACGGACCTCTTTGCATGCTGAGATGGTCCGTACGGACCTCTTTGCACAGGGGACACCATCATTCAAGAATATTCACAATTATTACAGATTCCCTCAAATCGAGGAAAACTAAAATTCTGGATAACCTACAAGGTCCGTACGGACCTCTTTGCACAAAATCTACCACTATAAATAGAGGGCTCCCCCTCCCATTTCATTCACACCTCCCTCTTCTCTCCTCTCTCCCCAGCCTTCAGGCTCCCCTCTAAGACCCTTCGGGGCAATCCCGGCCCCTTTCGGATCCTTCCGAGCTCCCTTGTGGTGCTTCGAAGCCTCTCCGAGCGCTCCCGCGATGCTCCCGCAATGCTCCCGCGCTGCCCCGAGGCACTCTCGAGGTACTCTGAGGCCCCTCGTGGTACTCCGAGGCCTTGCCTGGTCTTTCCCAAGGTGTCCCGGCTCTTTCCGAGTCAAACCGGTAGCTTGAACGCACGCCGAAACTCTGCCCGAGTGACTCCTGCCATCCCAACGCACGCAGAAACTCTGCCTGAGTAATCCCTGCGATCCCAACGCACGCCGAACCTCTGCCCGAACGCAGCCTACAATCTCAACTCACGCCGAAACTCTGTCCGCAGACAATCGGCCCCTCCCGAAGCAATCCCGGTCCGTGCCGGAACATTATTCCATCCTCAAACACTATTCCCCAGCGGAAGACAGAAATGAACCAACATTGGTAAGGCTTCCTTCCATTACTATTTCAATACATTTCAATACGTAGTGTACAATGTAGACATCCGATACAGCATGCATTTTTAAAAGCACTCACACACACACAACATTTAAAGAATATTAGGGGTATCCGAAAGACTCGTTTTTACGAGGCGACTCGGGTGAGCTCTAAGATTCTAATATTCTCTTCCTAAGGAGTCATCTGACCTCCGAACTCAAAATCTCATCACACAAAAACAGTTTATTTCTAAACTGATGCCCTTTTTCAATGTTTTGGGCTTAATAAAAACGGCGTGGCGACTCTACAAATGCGAAAACAAACGGCGAGACACCTCCAACACGCTAAAGCGGAATAAGCCAGATGTCGGGGCGCGAACGCGCTGCCTCTCGGATCCGGGCGACTTTCCCGAAAAGCGACAAATGCGAGATGCCGGGGCCCGCGCGCGAGCCGGATCCGGGTAATTTCAGTTGGCGACTCCGCTGGGGAACTTTTTGTTTTAAAATATTTTTAAAAACAAAACAAAAGATTTTTAAAACGATGATGAGGGTCAAACTTTCATTTTACCCCTTTCTTTAACTGTTGTGTGTGTGTGCACGTGTTTACTTTTTATTTTACAAAAAAATAAAAATACAAAAAAAAATGCATCAATATACATCTGTGCATACATTTAAAATTCTTCAAAAAACTTCTGTTTTTACTCAGAAAAAGAATTTTAGAGACCGCACACTACTCGCATTGCTGCCTCGGTTACACCGCATACTACGCACACTGCTACCTCGGTTACACTGCACACTACAACCCTCAACCCGGGGTGGTCTCAGTTGCAGTCCGTTTGGTCTTCCTAGGCCTCTCGGATGCGCACGGGATCATTCCAAACATCCCATCCTAGCCAAGCGTCAACCCTGCACGTTTGAGTCTTGAGTCACACTCTGTCCAGACTCGGTTGGTTTTTACCCAGTCCGTGTCATACAGCCTGGATACATATCCCATGTCGGCCATTTTCTGAGTCAAGGCTCGGAACTCAAGATCCCTTGCGCAAGCAAAGCGATGAAAGGTCATGCTAAAATCTTGACCTGATCTTGATTTCCGAAGCTACACCCAGACGATGTTCCGTCCCGGATATACATCCATGCTCACATGACACCATGTCATCACGCCTTTGATACGTCAGCCATGACGATACGACCCAGCCAACGCCTAACGTCACAGATCCCTTGCGCAAGCAAGGTAAAGAGAGGTCATGCCGAACTCTTGACCTGATCTTGACTCAGTGGCCGGCTCGGTATACTATTCACATGGCTAACGCATCAAAACGAACATGACAGGCTCGGTCCTTAGGTTCGATTTTTCTTTTAGGCCGGTGGAAACCGCTTGCCCTATAAGACCCTCGTCCGGGCCGCCCACCCCGGGATGTCGAAATACATGTGCAAAACGAGGGGCTTATAGCCGCACAGATGGTCTCCATTGACCCAGGATCTAGCATAGTTGCGAAAAAGAAGAGCAATCTTTTCCAACCTACCTAGGACTCTGAGAAAACATGTTTTAAGTAAATTAAAACAATAAATAATAATAATAAAAAAAAGAAGCGGAAACCGCATGTCACGTGAGCTTTCCCCCCTTTTTATCCCGAGAGGCCATTCCCGTGTCTAAACCTTACCCGTCACCCCCTCCAGCGAACTGAGAGTGATCGAGAATACCAGGAGCCGCCTTTTCGATATCGAGGTCACAAGGTCCGATAGCCCTTCCAGCTTCAACGGTCCGCACCGTCCGCTACTCCCCATGGACGGATCAACAGATAACAGTGAGGGAAACGGAACCCCGCCACTAAGGAACCTCCGCACAATGGAGGAGGTGCCGCGAGCCTTCGAAACCATCAAGAAGCGCCAAGAAGTGCAAAGAAGCTTGGATCGTAGACACCTTGCGTCTTCGAGGAACCGTTGCAGTTCCCCAACCTGACGGAACCTTTGTTCTCATAGAGGACGAAGACATACCGGCTCCCCCGGTTTCTCAAAGCTATCAGCAGGTCCCGCCTCCGCCAAGTTACGAGATCCCAGCAACGCTAAGCATCTCTCGCTCAAAGCTCCCTTCAGCGCGTCGGTCAGCAGCTCGGCATGCCCGCCTCGGACAGTCAGTTTCCCGGCTCGCACATCAAGCTCGGTATCAACGGCACACATACGTGCTCGCTCCGCCGTATCCCAATGCATCTCGGTATCCCCAGGATTCAATCCTTTGCCTCTATACGAGCCTCGCAGCCTATAATCATAAGTCCCCATGCTTACTGTGTGGACGGGCATCCCGAGCGGATATCCCGACATTTCAAGCTTGCCACCGCTAGTCTCGCCACTTGGGGCTAACGAATCATTTCCCCAATTCCCAAACACAACCCTTAGCGGACCTGGAAATCACGCCCCTAACTTCAGCACTCCAGGGTATGGGTTGGTGTACACTCAACTACCTCCCCAAGACTCCCGAATGGCGATCCCATCAGCCAATCCACCTCCATCTTCGGTTTCTATCCCCGAAAACGGTAAACCACCTCAACCTCGCCGATCCCCACATGGCTTGGGCCGATCGAGCAAATGAAGGACATGCAAGGCAAGCTAGCCGGTTCTCGAAAGGACTCCCTCCCGCCCACCGATCCAAGCAAAGTAGTCCCGCTCCCTCCGAAATTCGGGATGCCGAAATGGAAAAATTTGACGGGACGTAATGCCCAAAACCCACATCAACACCTATGTCCTGGGTATGAGAGCCAAAGGGGCAACCCCTCAACGTATGGCGGATCACTTTCGGCATTCTCTCAAATCCACAAAGCCGCTAAGGTGGTTCCTCAATGTAAAAGCAGAAAATCGCTCCACGTGGGATCAAATCAGCGAGACCTTCCTAGAGAAGTACCGCGCCAACCTCGAGTGGGAAACGAACCGCCACGATCTACAAGCCACCGAGCAAAAGGATGACGAACCAGTGGGTGAGTTCTACAAAAGATGGAACTGGAAGCTTAGTGAGATAATGGATCCACTTTCCAAAGAAGAGCAGATGGACATCTTCCATTCCTGCCTCAAGCCATCTTTGAGGACCTTGATCAGCCACCATTTCTATCCAGATCTCCGTGCCATGGTCAATGCCGGAACAAAGTTTGAGAAGACTCTGAGTCTTCAAAAGACAACAGCAACCCCTGCCTCGTCTTACCGCTATCGGACAAACCTGGCAACTTCAACTCCTGCCCTGAACAAAGGAAAAGAAGCAGCCGGAACAGTACATTACATCCAGAATGGATCTCAAGTAAACCGCGATCAAGAAGCCCCAAAGAATAACAATCCCCCTCGCTTCCCACAGTTCCAACATTTAGACAACCTCGAAATGCCCCTGGGCCAAGTATTTGAAGCTTTGGTGAAACGAAATCTTCTCAAGCCTCTCGAGAATTTCCAACCAAAGACTCCCAAGCCCAACATGGACATGAGCAAGCACTGCGCTTTCCACAATTACCCCGGCCACACCACCGACAATTGCTTCGTGCTCAAGCAGGTGGTCCGGGGGCTAATTGAGGAGGGAAAATTGGAACGCCCTCGTGGTCCCAATACCATCGGAAATCCATTCCTCCGGAACGACAGGGTAAACACGATAGCCTTTGACGAAACTCCAAGCGAGAGCAGACCCCCTGCAATTTCCGAAACCGTCAGCATGCTATCTCTCTATGACTGGGAGCGTGAAACCAGAGTCAAAAGGTCTCGGGACCGGGAATTCAGACAAGAACGCCCAAGGGCAACTGTCTCCCTACGATCTTTGCCCCAACCAAGGCATACAAATGGATGGATCAAACGTTCCCCAGAGGAGACTGAGTCAAACGGTAGCACGGGAAGCGGTTTAGCCTTCACAGACGATGACTTGCCGATATGTGAGAATCGACACAACGAAGCCCTCCTCATCCTCATAAAAATAGAGATGTTCTTCCTCCCGAACGTCTTGATTGATAACGGCTCCGCAGTCAACATCATCGCTTTGAGCATACTAAAACAACTCCATATCGACCGCTCCCTGATAAGGCCTTCACCCCGGGTAATCCGAGCCTACGACTCCACTGCGCGACCAATTGTAGGAGTCATCAACCTGAGGATCCAATTCGATGCACAACTAGAGTCGGTAGAGTTCCAAGTCGTGGAAATCAAGCCAACCTTCTCTCGCTTTCAGGGACGACCTTGGATACATCGATGAAAGCGGTATCATCTACTCTTCACTAATGCGTGAAATTCATCAATGCCAATGGAGTAATCGAAGTGATCCGCGGAAGCAGTGCACTGGCAAGTGCTTGGCCAGCAAGCTACGACCCAGAAGAAGGTCCCGACATGACCGAATACTCTTCTCCAGGTGAGTCTCCTACCCTGTCCCGCTACGAAGTGGATCCTTACATCCACGCTCTAAGTCGCGACGAGCTGGAAATCGAAGAGCTCATGGGTCAGGATGACAACTCTGATATATGAGACTGTGAAGAATGCTTAAGAGAAGATCAAGAGATGGACGCCCAGATGGAGATTGATCAAGGAGTAGACCCTTACTTCGTTGAAAATCCTCTTGCAAACTGGCTCATCACCGATCCCCCGGTACAAGACAACCCTCTGGCCGACACTCTCGGATCTTACGGGGACAGTCATCACAGCATAGTTCAATTCAACATTCCAGTGTCCGACCTAGATGAACAGTGGCGCAACCTACTCCAAGGCCTAATCAAGGAAGGAGATATAGCATGCCCCCTCGAATCGGAAATTGTAAATGTTGTCCAAGCAAAGATCCCAGATAAAGAGGCAGATTCTATGAAAATGATCAACATCAGCAAGAATCAACTCCGAATCAGTGAATGCTTCGCCCTCTTAGAAGTAGCCCTCAACGACTTCTATCATCAAAGACCCCCAAGGACTGGTGGCAACACTAATGGAGGGTGAAATTGTCAATGGCTTCACTGGAAAGAGATGTTACCGTAGATGTTACCCAACACCTTGGTTAACACACTGACGGACAGCACACACACACCAAAATAAATAGTTTATAAAAACTTTGTGCAGCGGAAATAAATAACACAAGATATAATTTTCTCAAGTTATATAAATATATAACTTGAGTGTGCCTAGATGGCGAAGACTTTATAATCAATATAGCAAAATTACAAAGCCGAAAGTTCCCTATTGCTAATACAATGATAATGCTCTATGGAACTAAATGAGACAAAACGAATCCTATCCTTAGCCAACACTCTCTTAAACACTCGTTGTTTAAGCTAGAATCACAAGGGAGGAAGGATATGCGAACCAAAGAACTTTGTCTCTCTTGTGCTATGGTGTGTGTGTTTGATATTTGGCCTACTTCAAATGAAACACACCTAGCCTATTTATAGCCTTCCAATGCCTTGGAGGCTACTCCAAAATAACATCCTTGGACCTTCGCATCGTGTGAGAGGAGTGGAGAGATTTCTTGGCTTGAATTCCTCTTCATACGCCAACTTCCCTAGAATGTAGCAACCGATTTCTTGAAGCCCAAGTCCATGCTTTATCCCTTGTACTCTCTTGCTTTCTTGGTATTGTACTCTTCAATTAATCAGCAACAACTCCATGACTTGGTCTTCCCACGTTTTTATTCCTTCATCAAATAATATGGACCAAGTAAACATTATTCGTAAATCTTCGTTTACGAATAATTCCTCCAACAACTTCTTCCTTGATTTTAGCATTTAATCCAAATCCATATATTTAACTCCGAAATATGGACCAAAAACACATATATCTTGCAAATAATATTAGACATTAGGATATAAAATAATATGGAAAGAATTATTAAATTACAACTCATTACAGCTTCGGGTAACACCCAACTCAAGGATAGCACCCGTGGTAACACCCACACCGCATTAACAATCTCCCCATAATTTATAATTTCTTTCCAAACTCTAAAGTGCTGATCCCTGCAAGATATTGTTAGCCATCCAGAGCAACTTCATAGTTATCAACTCCCCCATAATCAAGGCATTAACAACTACAATGATTTATCACAAAAATACTAGTTATCAAAACATATTTTCCAAAATAAGTTTTCCAACTAACTAGCAACCTAAAGTACCAAAGATAAACCAAAGTTACTAAGCTACTTCATGTTCAAACAACCCTAAAAGTTTAATAACCAAAAGCAAATAAAACCAACCACCAAAGTATTTAAAATGTTGTTCCAAATAAAAACATAAAAGTAAATTGTTTTTCAACCACCAAAAAATATCATCACCATAAGAGCGGCAACATCAACCTTCAGGCGATGTATTGTACTCACTCTTCTCGTTCATCATCAGCTTCATCTTCCTCCTGATCATCCCCTTCTTCATCTCCAGCATCTAAGTCAGCACCATCAGTAACATCTCGCAGCAGACCACCGGCATCTCCAACACCACCACCACTGACCAGCTCCATCGCACTATCAACTCCCCCAGCTTTGGGAAGAAACCCGCCGGATGAATTCATCAGTAATCTCCTTGAGCTTTGTCCAACCTTGCACAATCTCGGAAATGGTAGAAGTTTGTTTGTGGAGAAACGCCAAAACTGTGGTCTTTGGTATTGTTGGTGAAGCATTCCCCAACAAATTGTATACATTAGCAAGAACATGAGCTGCATCTGTACCTGAAAAACTTGGAGATTTCGGAGTAACATTTGGGGTAACAGATTGAGTAACACCCTTAGCGTAAACCGCATCACTTGACCCAAATTCGTTTATCTTTGACCAAGGAAGATCACCTGTGTATCTCACACTCTTGGTATTCTTCTTAGTCAGCTGGGAATCTATAGCATAGAGATCAAGACTGGGTGTATACTCATCCGACTCTTCAATGGGTAATTTTTGAGATTTCAAAATTTGGAAGATTAAGGAAGGGTAAGGAAACATTGTAATGTCTTTTCTTCTACCCCACGAAGCCAAATGTTTGAAAATCAATCTACCCAAGTTCACTCTTCGATTCTTTCCTAACTTATACAAGATTTCAGCTTGTTGCAATGTCACATATTGCTCGTTAGAAGTAGGAACCCAATTAAATATGCAAAGCTTGTGAAGCACGACAAAGAGTGAAGTGAGACGGAAAGCAAGAAAATGAACTTTGGTTTTGGGATTAGGATTGGAGGGCCATTCATGCACGATATCATGAGAGATAAACCTAGCAATTTCATCCTTATGAACAATAGGACCATCATCATCCAAATTTGGGAGTCCTAAAGTCTTGTTGATCAAAGAAGGAGTAATAGAAAAAATTTTGTTCCTTAAAAACACCTTTCCAAATTGATCGGACTTATCATTATCTAGGTTGGCATGAAGATTGGCATAGAAATTTTTGACTATAGCTTCAACAAATTTCGAAGGATGCAAGTTAGCTTTCAAAAAATTTCTATCCTCCAAGAACTGAAATACACCATGCTTTTTGAAATCAACCTTGTCAATGTGCTTTTCCTTGAGAATTTTCGTGTCACTATGCCTTAACCAAAACTCCATATTTTCTTTTCGATAAAACTCCAATGAGAAGTAAGGTTTTGGAAAAGCAACATTTACATCATCACACTCTTTCTCAAGAAAATCAGTGGACTCGTAATAGGCAAACTCACCGATAGAAGACTTCAAGCTTTAGAAACAGAGGATGTTACCTTGGGTGTTGCAGTTTGGTAACATCTTTTGGACAAAGCCCACTTGCTTTTGCCTTTAATGTTTCTTTTCACAACTTCATATAAGTGCTCTTCTTCCTCAATCTCCCAATCTTCAAATGTCTCAACAGAATGGCTCTTCTCAGCATCGGCATGGAAGTCTTCATCCGAAACATGAGCCGAGGAGAGACCAAGAGAGGATTCTTCAAACTTCAACCGATCGGAGGATGTGTTGGATTTCGAGGTCCCTTTGTGCCTCATTGCAGAGAGCCTACTTGAGCTCCTCTTTTTGACAGGTTGTGCCGAGGGTTTGTGAGCAATGACTTTTCTTTTTGGCTTTTTGGTTGATGGAACGGGTGGAAGAGGTGGTAAGGTCACAATGGGCAAGTGGTCGCGCTATCATTGTTGTCACCAATGGAGGATCATCAACCGACATTGTCATTGCCGGAGACACATTGAGAGGGGTGGTCGAAGTGTCCATTTGGCTTGGACTACTTGAGCCAACACCCGGAGAGACCTCCAAAGGGGCGGATTGCTTTTTGGAAGGGGTTGCCATGGTTAGGGTTTTAGGAAGGGTTTGGAATTTAGGAAGGTTTGAGAATAGAGAGACGGTGACGGAGGGATTGTATATACCGTGTAGAGAGAGAAGGGGGAGGAGGCGTTGGCTTAGAGAGAGATAGAGAGAAAAAATAGGAATTCAAATTAGGATAGGATTTTAATTTGATTAGACTTATCCCACCTATTTTTACTCACCTAATTAACCTCCTCCTATTTTCCTAGCCACACAAAATAATTACAATTAAAATTTACTCCCCCTATTTTCTAGGCCACAAGAAAAATCAAATACAAAACTCTTCACAAAAATAAATTAAACATCCGGCCATTATTTTGAAATTTTTTTTTTTTTTTTAATTTTTTAATTTTTAATTTTTAATTTTCAGATTTTTTAATTTTTTAAATATATAAAACGAAAATAAAAATAAACATACCAAATATACTAAGTCCATATGGTTTTTGAAAATCAAATCCCTAAATTTTAGGACTTAGTTATTTGAGTAGCTTACTAAAGATAAACTAGGTTTGTTAAAGACTTTTTCAAACTTTTAAAACTCTTAAACAATAAAAAGACTTTCAAAGTTAAAAAAATTAAATAACAAACCGAAAATAAAGAAAAAAAATATAATATAGCACATACAGATATGTTAATGGCAATGATGGTAACATCTAGGATAACACATAAGATAAAAATCCCTTGATAAATATATTCAGTTTCAAACACTTGAGGCATAATAAGCTGAGCATCTTAAACACTTTAGGCATAACAAGCTTAGCCATTTTCAAGCATTTCAGGCATAACAAGCTGAGCATTTTTCATGCACTTTAGACATTATAGGCCTATATATATATTTTTGAGTACATTGCTTGTTACTCACGTATCAATACACTTCTTTAAACAAGAAAGCATCGTAGTAACGAGCTCCGTGCTTCGAGTTTTATTTCAAGTGTAAAGACCAAGTGGTCTATGCCTTTCAAGTAGGGTACACTGTAGTAGCGAACTCCATGTCCCTAATACTTAGCATAAATCACTTCATACATTCTCATTGGCAAGAGTACATCGTTGCAGCGAACACCGTGCCCCGAGCTCGAGAGAATAGTATGGATAAATGCCTTTGCCTTTTATTTATCAAAAAAAATTAGTGACTTTGTCACTTTAAGCATATGAAGGGAGTTTTATCAAGTGTGTTATTCAGGGTGTTATCCTACCACAACAAAAAGGTCAGCATGTGCAGCCGTGAGAACTCTCATAGCTCACGTAATCTATGGGAACCCTTACAGCAGAGAGAATAAAACCAAACTAGCAAAAAATATGCACTAGTATACATGTGTTACCCCAGGTGTTATCAGCACCCATGGTAACACCTTACTACAGAGGACAATTTTTAGAGAATGCAAAGACCAAGAGATCTCTTTAGACTAGAGAATCTATCATGGTCTAAGGGTTTTGTGAAAATATCAGCAAGTTGATACTTTGTATCAATATGCTCTATATTTATTATCTTTTTATCTACCATATCTCTTAAAAAATGATGACGGATGTCAATATGTTTAGTACGGAGTGTTATGCATGTGATTTTTGGAAATATTAATAGCACTCAAATTATCACAAGATAAGGTCAAAATATTGCTATCAAGACCATAATCATCAAGCATGTGTTTTAACCAAATTAGTTGTGAACAACAACTACCACCACTACATATTCGATTCAAATTGTGGATAATGAAACACAATTTTGTTTTCTACTATACCATGATACTAAATTATTTCCCAAGTAAAAACATCCCCCACTTGTACTTTTCCTATCATCCATATCCCCGCCCAATCCGAGTCACTAAAGCCTACTAAATTAGTATTAGTATCTTTACTATACCAAATCCCTAAATCACTAGTTCCGTAAAACATATTTAATGATCTTTTCACGTAATTTAGGTGAGACACTTTAGGATTGGATTGATATCTAGCACATACACACACACTCGTACATCAAATCGTGGCGACTAGAAGTAAGGTAAAGGAGACTACCAATCATGGAACGATATAGGGTTGGATCAACATCTTCTCCCACTTGATCTTTTCCAATCTTGAGAGATGTGCCCATAGGAATTTTTGAGCTCTTCGAACCTTCCAACCCAAACTTCTTCACCAGGTTCCTTGCATATTTGCTTTGGGAGATGAAAATCCCTTCACTTGATTGCTTAACCCGCATGCCTAGAAAGAAGTTAAGTTCCCCATCATGCTCATTTCAAATGTTGATGTCATAGCCTCTACAAAATCATTTAAACAAGTTTTTGATGTAGAGCCATATACTATGTCATCAACATAGATTTGAACCACGACAAGTTCTTTTCCATGTTTAAGAATGAATAAAGTCCTATCTCGCTTCTCCTCTAGTAAAACCATATTCTAGTAAAAACTAGTTAACCTACCATACCATGCACGTGGAGCTTGCTTCAACCCATAAAGAGCTTTATCAAGTCTATACACATGGTCCGGTTGAAATGGATCTTCAAAGCCTTTTGGTTGTTCAACAAAAACTTCCTCATCTAAGTATCCATTTAAAAAGGCTGCTTTGACGTCCATTTGAAACAATGTGATTTTAAGAAAACAAGCAATGGCCAATAAAAGTCTTATTGACTCAATTCTAGCCACAGTGCAAAGGTCTCGTCATAGTCAATACCTTCCACTTGTGTATAGCCTCGAGCCACAAGACGAGCCTTGTTCCTAACAATGTTTCCATACTCATCGGTCTTATTTTTGAAAATCCATTTTGTCCCAATAACATTAGTGTTTGAGGGACGGGTACTAAAGACCAAACATTGTTACGAGCAAATTGATCAAGTTCATCTTGCATTGCTTGAATCCAAAAATTATCTTTTAAAGCTTCAATCACATTTTTAGGTTCTACAGATGAAGTAAAACAAGAGTATGTTACCTTTGAGGATGTGGTGGACATGCACACATACCTTACCATGTCACGGTCACTAATGGAATTCATACGTCTTGTTTGTACACCCTCATTCACCTCCCCAATTACTTGGGTTGTAGGATGATTCCTACCGATTCTAGGTGGAGGATCTCTTCTCACATTCTCGTGAACCCCTGTTTCAACTCCTTCTTGATCTTCATTTGCCGGACCGGAATCGTATGCTATCTCGAGGTGTTATCTCATCAATGGTAACACCTCGCTTCGCTTCGTGTTACTATCGCTGTTAGCACTCGTGGTAACACCTCGTGGTAACACCTTCTCGGATCGACTTCTTCCAACAGCTCCAAGGGTGTCTCTTGAACATTTTCTCCGCAATACTTGGAGTGATCATCAAAAACAATATTCATGGATTCTTGGATGGTTTTTAGCCTTAGATTAAATACCCTATATGCACGACTATTTGAAGCATAACCAAGAAAATGGCCTTATCACTCTTAGAGTCCAATTTTGCTAAGTAGTCCCGATCATTGAGAATGTAACACACACAACCAAAGACATGAAAATAATGAACTTTTGGTTTTCTACCATTCAAAATTTCGTATGGAGTCATGGTTATGCCGGGTCTTAGAAAAACTCTATTGGCCGTGTGACAAGCCGTATTTAGTGCCTCTCGCCCAAAATCTTTTCGAAATTCTTTTTGAAAATAACATCACACGAGTCATTTCAAGTAAAGTCCTATTCTTCCTTTCACTACCCCATTTTGTTGAGGTGTTTTTGGGCTGAAAATTCATGGTGAATACCTTTTCTTTCACAAAAATTTGAAAAAGAAACATTCTCAAATTCCCTCCCATGATCGGACCTAATTCGAAAAATTGAAGCACAAAACATGTTTTTGATCTTAGAGTGCAAGATTTTGAACTTTTCAAAAGTCTCGTATTTTTCCCTTAAAAAATAAACCCATGTAAATCGTGAAAAATCATCAACAATGACATAAGTATATTTCTTGCCCCCAAAACTTTCTATCTCAAGTGGACCCATTAGATCCATATGCAAGAGTTGAAAACAATGTGTAGTACCAAATGTGTTGCTCATTGTGTTGGGCAAAGACCATGGATAACACGAGTTTGTTTCCCTTTGAGACAATCCTCACAAACAATTTTTTGTTTAAGATCAAGACTAGGAATGCCTTGGACAAAGATCTAGATTAACAATCTTTTCTATGTTACGAAAGTGAACATGTCCCAACTTTTGATGCCACAATGTAGTGTTATCAAGTTTTGCCGAATGGCATACTTGCTTGTCTTCAACAAGATAACAATTATCACTAGATCTTGTACCGTCATTACACAATTGTTAATCTTGTCATAAACTTCACAAGTATCTTTATTAAATTTCACCTCTAAGTTGTCATCACAAAGTTGACTAATACTAATTAAATTAGTTACAAGTCCATCAACATGTAAGACATTCTTTAAGGTTGGAAATCCAGACACATTTAGTGTCCCTCTCCCAATGATATTACTCTTGCTCCCACCACCATAAGTTACACTACCCCCATGAATTGTTTCATAGTCTTTTAAAAACAATTTTGTTCCTCGTCATATGACGTGAACACCCACTATCAAAGTACCAAGAACCTTCAATATTTGTTTTTAAAGCAAAGGTACACAACATCACATTTCAGATTAGCTTTTGGTTTCCACACCTTTTTGAATTTTTACCATTCTCGACCGGGTGTGTTATCCCGTGTGCCGGGCAACACCTCGTAACACCAAGGGACCGGACAATTTTTTCGAAACAATATGGCATTTATTTTTAAAATGTCCAGGTGTGTGACAAGATTGACACACCTTCCCTTTGTCACATGGTTCTTTTGAAGAAGAATCTTTGTCAAAAAACCGCTCCTTAACAAAACAATTCTCATTATCATTCATAGACAAAGTAGAAATAATACTATTCAAAGATTCTTGAAAACCAATACCCGCTTCCGAGAGGTGTACTCAAGTTCAAGATCTCATCCAATTTGGTAGATCCAAGTGTTGAGCTTCTTCAAGGTGGTTTCGGCTAGAGTCAAATTGCCCTTGACTCTTTCAAGCTCGATTTCTCTCTTTGTTGCTTGAACCTCCATATGAGTCACATAGGCCTGGAGTCCTTTCATTCTTCTTGGTTAAGGACTTAACCAAATTGTTCTCTTTCTTCCATTCCACGAGCAATGCCTCGTAAAGGTCTTTTAATCCGGAAATGAGATCATCTTTGCTCGCTCATCCTCTTGTGTACTTCCCGTATCGTGGTTAGAAGAGCTAACAAAACAAACAAAGATTATTATCACATAATTCATCATACTGCCGGGTGTGATCACGTATGTTATCTCGCATCGGATAACACCTTGGGTAACACTCGTCCTTTTCCGTGTTACTTACCGTGACAAACATGGTTGTTTGATCGTATTCTACCTCCCGAGATGGTCCTTCATCCTCATCATCACCGAGAGAAACCCATAGGTTCTTTCCTCTCTTCCTTAGAGTATTTGCACACTCATTGGAATAGTGACCCCAACCCGAGCAAGCATGACATTGAATGGATTCAATGTGCTTTGGATCGACCTTAACCGATCTCGATGATGCTCTTCTTGGGTTCAACTTTGGGTTAGATGGGAAAGTCCTTTTTGGCATCGAATCATAGACCTTGGTTTGCTTCTCCTTTGCTTTCACCGCATTTTTCATTGTTATACTTTCTAACCATAGAATTGTATTTTCTAGCAAGTAAAGCAACACTAGCATTCTCATCAATTTCTTCAAAAACCTCATCTTCGTTTTCATCCAAAGAACTCGAGGCTTCGAGTTTTCAAAACAACATTTTTCCCTTTAGATGCTTCACTTTGATCTAAGAGATTTAACTCAAAGTTTTTCAAAATACTCATTAAAGAATTGATATCCATAGTTGCAAGATTGTGAGCCTCTTCAATAGATGAAACTTTCATATTAAAACGCTCAAAGGAAGGGTTCTAATTGCTTTTGAGACAAGTTGTTTGTTGGTAAAAGGTTCACCCAACAATTGACACTCATTAGCAATATCAAATAATTTTTCAAAATAAGAAGGAATAGTTTCATTTTCACCCATCCTTAATCTTTCAAATCGCTAGTAAGACCCCTAAGCTTAGTTTCACGCACACCGCCATCACCTTCACAAAAACGTTGTAAAATATCCCATGCTTCTTTTGCGGTGGAACCTGCTTTTGAATAAGTTTGAAAATATGCATATCAACCCACTCAAAAATGGCATTAAGTGCCTTTTCATTGAAACTAGCTTAGTTGATCTCTTCCATGTTCCATTCGATTCAGGTTTGACTTGTACGTCACCATCTTCATCACAGGTAACATTGGTAAGGAGTAACCATTTGTTATAGATCGCCATGCTCGAAGATCAATTGATTTGATATGCGAGCGTAGACGGATCTTCCAATAACAATAATTCGAGCCATCTAACACAGAAGACGCTTATTATTAGGATTAGCCGGATCATAAGCCATGACACCTAGACCAAGCACTTAGTATCGTCAAGTGACTCGCTTCCGATACCAATTGAAATTGTCAATGGCTTCACCGGAAAGAGATGTTACCGTAGATGTTACCCAACACCTTGGTTAACACACCGACTGACAACACACACACACACCAAAATAAATAGTTTATAAAAACTTTGTGCGGCGGAAATAAATAACACAAGATATAATTTTCTCAAGTTATATAAATATATAACTCTGAGCGTGCTCTGTAGATGGCGAAGACTTTATAATCAATATAGCAAAATTACAAAGCCGAAAGTTCCCTATTGCTAATACAATGATAATGCTCTATGGAACTAAATGAGACAAAGAACGAATCCTATCCTTAGCTTAACACTCTCTTAAACACTCGTTGTTTAAGCTAGAATCACAAGGGAGGAAGGATATGCGAACCAAAGAACTTTGTCTCTCTTGTGCTATGGTGTGTGTGTTTGATATTTGGCCTACTTCAAATGAAACACACCTAGCCTATTTATAGCCTTCCAATGCCTTGGAGGCTACTCCAAAATAACATCCTTGGACCTTCAGATCGTGTGAGAGGAGTGGAGAGATTTCTTGGCTTGAATTCCTCTTCATACGCCAACTTCCCTAGAATGTAGCAACCGATTTCTTGAAGCCCAAGTCCATGCTTTATCCCTTGTACTCTCTTGCTTTCTTGGTATTGTACTCTTCAATTAATCAGCAACAACTCCATGACTTGGTCTTCCCACGTTTTTATTCCTTCATCAAATAATATGGACCAAGTAAACATTATTCGTAAATCTTCGTTTACGAATAATTCCTCCAACAACTTCTTCCTTGATTTTAGCATTTAATCCAGCCATATATTTAACCTGAAATATGGACCAAAAAACACATATATCTTGCAAATAATATTAGACATTAGGATATAAAATAATATGGAAAGAATTATTAAATTACAACTCATTACAGTTCGGGTAACACCCAACTGCCAGTGATAGCACCTGTGGTAACACCCACAGTCTGCATTAACAGAGGGACATCATCAGGGGAGCAACCAAAAACCTCCGCGATCTGGTTTGAAGTCGAACCACATGCGAGCTATTTTCCGGGACTCGTGCCAGTGGAAGATTGGCCACCAGAGCCATCACCACTCCCTCTAGAGCTACAGTCGGCCAAGAGTAATGAAGCCTGATCCAATCCCTCGTCGCCTATAGTCTAGCTTCGAGTCTTGTTGTCTGTGAATTCACATCTTTTGAGTCTTTTGACGGCTTTACGCCCAACGATTGTGAGTCTTTGATCAACAATGTACAGTCTTCACGCTTTCAATAAAAGGTCCGACCTTTCTAAAAAATCATTTCATTGCATCTTTAACAAGTGATGAGTTAACTAATCAAAACAGTTAATAACAATTCATCTATACAAAAGGCAAACACATTAATTGAATAAATGCATCAAGCAAACATTTAAGCATGTTGTCAAACGAGAGAAAAATCGGGCCCAAGCTGCCGAGGAGGTTTTAATCACAACGATTTGCAAGATTGCTGAAGAGCCAAAGAGACGCAAGTCCGACGCCATTTCCAAAGACGCACTGCATCTTCCAATACCTCAAAAACGGGGAAACCACCTTCATGAACGAGGAAGGCCAACACAGAGAAGGGGTCAAAGCCAAGAGCATCATGGCCCTAAAATGCCTCGCCTCTCACTTCGTCATCCTTGGGGACATGCTATACAAGAAACGCTACCAAGGACCACTCCTACGCTGCATCAGCCAGGAAGAAGCAAGCGAGTTCATGAACGAAGTCCACAATGGGGCTTGTGGTCCCCACATGAACGCCGAGCCCCGATGCAAATTATTCTCGTGATGGGCTACTACAGATCTCCATGGAGGCGCATCGCATCCACTTTGTTCGAAGCTGCGACAAGTGTCAACGATTCTCCAACCTCAATCATCTACCTCCCCACGATCTCTACCGCATGACTACACCCCCGGCCATTTGCCACTGGGGGAATTGACGTCATCGGGAAAATCGCTCCGCCAGCAAAGAATCTGCCACGAGTTCATCTTAGTAGCCATCGACTACTTCACCAAATGGGTCGAAGCCAAGTCCTACAAGGTACTCACCTCCAAGAAAGTCGCACATTTTCTCAAGGAGAACATCATCTGCCGATACGGCATCCCGAATAAGGTCATATCAGACAACGACTCACACTTCGAAGGGGAATGCGACAGACTGTTGGCCGAATTCAAGATCACACGCCACAAGTCTTCTCCTTACCGGCCACAAACAAATGGCGCCGTAGTAGCAGAAAACAAGACCCTCGAATGGATCATCCGAAAAATGACCACCCGAGGACGAGATTGGCCCAAGAAGCTGCACCTTGCACTTTGGGGCTACCGAACATCAGTCAGAACAGCCACGGGAGAAACACCATTCGCCCTGACATACGGGATGGAAGCAGTCCTTCCCATTGAATTGGAAATTCCCTCACTCCGAGTGCCGGCTGAAAATGACGTCAACGAAGTCGAATGGCTCCGAAGCCGACATGACGAATTGGCTCTGCTAGACGAGCGACGACTAAAGGCCATGGAACACGTCCGAGCCTATCAAAGCAGGATGGCTAGAGCTTTCGACAAGAAAGTCAAGTCCCGAGACATCAGGGAAGGCGATCTGGTACTCAAAGAAAAGCCTCCCACTCGAACCAACCCACTGGGAAAATGGGAACCATCATGGATCGGCCATTTCGTGGTTCAAAAAATCTTCTCCGGAGGTGCCATGAAGCCGACTGCACCCGGACGACAATCCCTTCATGAATCCAAATAACTAAGCAAACTTCGGAGATACTTCGCCTAAAGAAGAACAATCGCGCATCTCTTGGCACTCCATGTAGTGTCGAACTACGCACTCGAGCCCTCTAGTCCGGGGAACGTAGGCAACCTTAATTGGTCCGGTCTAAAAACACACAAAAAAGTCAAAAGTTTGAATGTCAATCAAGACCTCCATCAAGCTAAACACTTTCCGAGAGCATGCCCCCAACGTCACCTTGACCAAGTCAAACGACGGCGGCAACATCAAAGGACATCCTAGGGTCACTCAATGTCAAACGACTGACCCATGTCTGCTTCCAAGCCCGGGGCTTGTCTTTGCCCTCACGCGCTTCAAAAAAAAAAAGGGCTCAAGCAGAAGCTACAAAAAAAAAAAAGAAGCTCAAGCAGAAGCTACAAAAAAAAGAGGTCAAGAGCCCGACGCCAACAAGAGGCAAGGAAGCTACGTAAAAGACCGTCAAAATAACTCAAGGGATCATCCAACCTCTCAAACACAAAGCCCGAGCAAAAGGGATTGCCGTCAAGGCCTGTGCCGCTTCACCCGCAAATGCAAATGTAAAAGTCCAAAGATGGACGCCGCCAAGGTTCACAGAAGACACAAAAGCGAACAAGAGATCTTGCGTCTCGACAAAGCTTTAAAAGTAAATCACAAATCACTAACGGTTACAACATTTCTTGATGAGTTCAAGCACGGTCTACTCTCAAGTTCACAACATGCTAAAAGACAAATTTTAATACATTTAACAAATAATGTGTTTGCAATGCACATAAATGGATACCTAGAGGTCATTCTCGCGCCATCTCGCGCTTGTCCCCTCGCCATTCTTCCCTTTCTTCCCTCGTCCCCGCGAGTCTTCTTTCGCTCCACGCGAACCAGCCTCGTCTCTCGCTCCGAGATCCGGGGTCCTCCCCGTAGAGTCAAACAATCCAAGAGCCTCTCGTGGCTTCATTCGCCCGTGCTTCGGCTCTGATCTCCTCCCCGCGAGTCTATAAAAGAGGACCTCTCCCTGGGGCTCTTGGCCAACTCTAGTCTCGTAGTCAAACAAAGTGTCTCCCGTCACATCCCGAGGGTCGACTGTGCTTCGGCACTCCTAAGGCAATAGCTACTACGACAACCGGTCCTGTAATCGCTACACGCCCGTCTCCAAAGCCACTTGGGATCGCCCAACACGTTGCTCATACTGAAAGCCGTACCGAGTCGTTAATACGACACTCTCCCGACGTCTAAGGAGCACCACAGAGGGAAAGCGTAATACTTCCATACCCTCGTAAAATACAAGAAAGCACCTGAGCCGCCATACAAAGCAGGAGCTATCTCCGTAGTAGCAAGGTCATCCCACCCAACAAAGGCTCCCGCTTCATCCCAAAATGCCGGAAACAAGCGACGGAACATGAAGCGAGGACCAAGACAAACTGGAACTCGACAAAGATAGGACCCTTCTTGCAAGGCCCTCCTAGTCTCGATACCCTAGTGTGGAACCCACCAATGGATCTGATGCGTACCAAGCCATGCCATCCATCTCTCCTGCTGCATCGATCCATATCCAACACAAGAGGTCGCCGAGCAAATGACCACGGCTTCTAAACGACGCTTCTGAGCCTCGGGCATGGTCGAAGTCTCTCTCGCAGCCACAAGGTGAGCAAAGCGGGGCTTCCCCTCTCATGAACCGATCCCCGCCGCCGACGGTCAATACCATGAAGAGTCTCCCCAAAGACCAACGGACAATATCCTCTCCACTTCCGCAGTTGCCCAACCACATCTAGCAAAGCGCCATCGCAAATGCCAAGTGAGCCGACCATGAAAAGCGCCGCCATCACGCACAAGGCAAATGCGTCCCAAGAGACATCACTCATCATCAACCATGAACCGCTCCTACAGCCTCGTAAATGTCAATATGACCCGAATCAAGGATCATGCCCCGCACTTCTTCCAACGAAGTATGAAGAAAGCCTCGCAAGCTTCACGCTCACAAAGACTCACCAATCAAAGGAAGCGAGATGGCCTCCACCTCCGGTCCTCCAATCAAAGCCCGAAAATCCTCGAAAGTGGGCACCATTTCATTGTAGGAAAAGCAATACACATGCCTCCTAACATCCTTAACTTCGCGGCAGCCGCAACAACTCCCAATCAGAACCAACTCCTTAAAAGACCAAATCGAGCAAAGACGAAACCTTACCTCGAAAGCCCGTCTCTCGATGCCTCATACGGCATCGCATCCACGTTTTCGCCTACTCAAGGAAGTGTGCTTGCTCTCTGCGAAAGCCTCAAAGAAATTCGGGAACGTACGAAAAATCCATGGCAAAAATGGAGGTTCCTAGAGAAAATGGGGAAGAAAGCTCGAAAATGGCCGCAAATGGGGAATGGGAAAGCACCAGACACCGGAAAGCATTTATTTCCTTCCCAAAGCAAGGCCGGTCCGTACGGACCTCTTTGCAACCTAGGTCCGTCCGTACGGACCTTATTGCATCTTGGCCCCACTTTCTCAAAGAAACAAGTATAACAACCACTGTTCCCCAGACCTTGCTCCAAACTGCCCAAACACTGGCCAAAGCCATTTTCGACAAGCATACACTACCCACAAACGCACTCTCAGCTCACGTGGCATGCACAAAAAAATAATATAGCAACCATTCCTAGGACAATTCCCGGGAATCACAAAAACGACATTACATCTTAAAATGAAATACTTTTGCCATGCAAATACAAGTGTTTTATTACAGGTACCCATAAATGTCTCTGTTGCTAAAAAAGAGAAGATATGGAAAGAGGGAAAGCAAATAAGCCCTAATCCGACTCTTCAAAGATCATCATCCTCCCCAAGATCATCAAGCGAGAAGTCGGGCATCCCTTGAAGTCGCCACCACATCCTCGCCATCGAGTACCGAGCCTCCTCCGAGGTTGGTACTCAAAGTAATCGAAGGATCAAATCCGACGAAAGGATCAAAGAAGGAAGGCTCGACGAACCTTCACCCCGCGCATCCCGCGGAGGAAAGAATCGGTAAAGGGTCTCGCGACCTCGGATCTCCCGAAGATGTCCCGCATCCATGCTATGCCGCCCCGCGAAGGTCCCTCCCGCCGTGGCTCCGCCGGCTCTCGTGGAGGAACATCTACTGTAATGCCTCGAAGGCACGGCGTGTACGCCGGCACACGTCGCGAAGACCGGCAAGATATCTTCGACGCCATCTTCTTCACGAAAGACCGCATCGCCACGTAACGGCGGTCGCATGTCAAAGGCTCTCCTCGGGACCTGCACAAGCAAGCAGCCAAAGAAACGCTCAACAATACAGGCATACTCAACAAAAAGAGAAAAATACAGAAAAAAATGCCAAGATGAAAAAGAGTAAGCCCACTCACCGGTCTATCAGATCCACTGCAGAGGCAAGCAGTGAGCTCGCTGTGGACTGCACGGACACCCTCCTCCTCGAGGAATCCCCACCTGGATATACGTAAAGTCCGGCCTGTGCACCGAACCTCTCGGGGACCCTACTGACCAGCCTCCTCTCCCTCGCCAACACATGTGGCATCCTCAACTTCCTCCTCACGAAGGCTCCATACTCCTCTCGATACAAGACAAACCTACGGGCACTCACGCCGCCCAAATACCTCTCAAACTCCAATACATCCATATCCCGAGAATCCAACATCCCGAAAGGTGGGTCCCTGAGCCAAGGGAAGCATACCCGCCATGCCGCCGAAGACACGCTCTCCTAGTGCAGTACATGACGTCGCAAGTCGTGCCCCGCAAAGATCTTCCGCCGCGAGTCACCACTGGGAGCCCTCGAACTCATCGCCTCGTACCGAACCCTGTGGATACGTAACAAACCTCCTCTCCGGCTATCTCTGCTCCCGAGATGCTCCCGCACCTCCCCCGTAGGAAATGGTGAGCTTACTCCCTGCGGTCCTACTCTTCCTCGTTCTGGGCGTGCTCAAACTTAACATAGCGGGATAGGCCGCTATGGCCCTGTGATCTCTATCCCACTGGAAGCATTGAAAGATCTCATAGTAACCACACCGTGACAAAAGTTTTGCAGAAAAAGGCTCGGTGCAAAAGAAAACGGAGAAACGACAAGTTACTAAATCTAAAACAAAGAATGAACTCATACCTCCAAAGCAAAATCAAAACAGGCCAAAGAACTGGCCACACCCCTGCTGAACCGATCCAAGGAGAAGTAAAGCTTAGCCAGGCTCGCCTCGCCCCAAGCTATGTCACAAACTCCCTCCAAGTCAATCAAGCTCTCCAGCAGAGCAAAAGGAGCCGTAGTCGAGTGGTTCGAGAATAAAGTCTCTGAAAGCGCAAACCACAGAAGGAGCGCGCTAGGTGCTCCGGGCCACTCCTGGCCGGTACCTCCCAAACATAGGCTCCCGATATCGGCCGTGATCCCTCATCTCTAACGCTCACTATACAACATGCCAGAGACCCTCGCGAGGAACAGCGCAAAGCCCGGCGGCACTCGCCAAGACATCCTCGGCCTATCCTATCTCGCCACCGCACCGGCCCTCCTTTCAAGGAAAGCCCTAATAGCAAGCAAAATCTTGTGGGCATCACCGTCGCTCTCCCCTGCACTCGATGGAAGGTGTGGATGGTATCCCACCAATACTCGTGAAAGGCCAAGGAAGATGCTCTTGTTCTTCCTCGTGTCGAAACCCCTACCCAAGTTCTCCACGAACACGCCTGTGCCGAAGCATAGATCAGGCTCCTGGGGCTCTGGCTCGCCATCCACAGAAATGTCCGGCATCCGCCGCCACAATTCAACAAATGTTCTCGAGCGATCCCCGAGTCTTCATCTTCTTGGCTTTCCCACCAAGAGCCCTCATTCCGCAGTAAACACAAAGCAAAGGTACGTCGCCACAAGACTTAATGCAAAAATACCAAAGAAAATCAAAGCACATATATCCCGTCACAAAACACGGCACATATTGCACATAATTTTCACATATATCCCGTCACGTAACACGACACATATTGCACATAATTTTTACATGCAAATTCCGTCACAAAAACACGGCACACACCGTACAAATTTTCTCAAAAGAGGGATTAAGCCCTACACGACACATTTTCAAAATAACTCGTCACAAAACACGGCATGTTGCACATACTTTCCCCACGTAGTCCGTCACCCCAAAACACGGCACACACCGCATAACACATTTTCAAAAGAAAAGTCCGTCCCTACACGGCACATACTTTCGTACAAAACTCGTCACAAAACACGGCACATGTCACATTTTTTCTACAAAATTTGTCCCTACATGACAATTTTTCCCACATTGTACATACATAAAAAGCATAATGTACAAAACACCAAAGCATGCAATTCATTAGAGAAGCACTTTATTTTCACAAATAAA